>VZTO01014470.1:3882-25789 GCA_013400615.1 Syrrhaptes paradoxus | reverse complement strand
AGCTTCTATGAAGAAAATTAACTATGGTCCATCTGAATTCAGGACAGCAATTTTGGGTAAAACATGGTATTTGCAGGTAGCTAAAGCCCTCTTAACACACTTTTTCTGACATTCCAGAGGATAATTTCTTTTAGGTGGAAGGATTCCTCATCTTACAATTTGCCACCCCATTTGTATCAGACACATGTTTCATGTGATTCCCTAGCAGCCTCAGTAGAGGTAGCAGTTGCTGGAATATGACATAGGATGATCCCTTCAGCCTCCAGGGAATTTTGTGAGGTAGTACAATTAGCTCAATTTATTTTCTTCTCTACAAGAATTCTCAGTTGCAGACTAAACATTTTCTCAAAACTTGGATGATGTATTTACATTTGTCCATCACATTGATTATACTGTAAGCCTAAATAATGTGCTTTGACACAACACCTCCATTTTAGATGACAAAAGTTAGGTAACATGAATCCTACCCAAAGTGATTAACTGCTCTGCTTCAAGCTAAGTCTTCTCAGAATATGAATTGTGTCTCATCCATCATATATATAGGTGAAGTTATGTGTGCAAAGTCTAGATGCATCTTTATTCTCCTTTTGCTCTGAGCCAACCGAAAGCCTTATAGTACCAGTATATCTTAGTTTGGAATAGACTTCATAATTTCTCCGTAGAATTTGTAACTGTCTCAGAAAACTGGCTGAGTGATCTTCTAACTATATGCAATTAGAAACTTCCACATAGTGTGTCTTCCACATAGTGTCCTTAAAATTACTATTTTTGTGTTTTGCAATTTAAACCAAAGTGATACAACAGATTGTGCATGGAACAAGCAAAATTTTGGGGAAAGAAGCATAAAATAATTGAAAAACTAACCCTATTACAGCAGGATCTTAACAATCGCCTCCCCCACCAAAAAAAAACCCCTCAAAAAAAACCCAAAAAAAACCAACCCCAAACCTCCCACCAGCCAAAAAACCACACCAACATTTCTCCTAATGTTTTTTTTCTTGCCAAGTTTCGTATTCATATTTCTCAATATTTTGTCATTAAACTTGAAAACCATAGTGATGCCTATTAAAACTTGTGGCTAAATGATTTTGCTAACACTTTTAAAGTGTGTTCAAGTGTTGGAGAACAGCTACTGAGTTGACATTACTGTCACTACCGTCATTACACGTGACATTGCATTAATACAGTGTAATATCATCAGTTTACTTGGTTAAGGATCTGATATAAATCCTGAAGAATTCTACACAGTGTAGAAAGTTGTATAAAGTGAATATAACAGGGAGCTAAGCAATTGTTACAAATATTAATGTTGATCTTCTTGTACTTTAACTTTCTTTTACTTTGACTTTAACAAAGTTACACAAATAGCCATATATTTAACACTTCTTTTCTTCTGTATGTTGCAGACTGTGCACAAACAGTATCTATTCAGTTGTATTCTTTCTGATACAGCCTGAAGCCAGAACAGCTGAAGCTATGATTTCATCAAGTCTCAAACTATACATCATTATGTTTGCTTAGCATTTTGGTGTAAGAAACTCAAGGGAAAACTCGTAAAATATAGAGCATGCCATTAATGGTTTTGTGAGCTGTGATCTTTGCACTCAGAAAAGTGCTGGACCAACTGGTAATTATTCTATGGAGAGATCAAAAGGGTTCTCTTTCAAAGAATATGGATGACTCTGGAGCTGGTTTTTGATGGATTCTTAACCTTTGTATCTTTATCAAATTCTGAGTAGTTATTCTGTTACACTACACAGCTGTCACATAATTACATGACAGAGGGACAATTTGTATGGAAGTAGATCTGTTTCTTTTATTCCCACTCAAAGATACTAGGATGTTTTAAAACATGTATGAAAATTGAATTGCCCTATGTCAATTTAAACATAAAAATAAACTAAAAACAAATGATCAAAAAGGCAAGAATACAAAATCAGGAAAAGTTTTCCAATTAAAAAATCTTCTTGCCTTTTACAATGTGTTTATTATTGTGCATTGTTTTGTAGTTTAAACTTCCTCCATAATCTTGTGCTTGCTTTTGTTTCTATTTTCAGAATATTTTTCTCTTTCAGTTACTTCCCAGTTTTTATTTTTATATTTTCTGATGTGTAATTGTTGATGTCTGCTGTTTTCTTATGTCCAGTTTGAATTTCTACCTTTTATCCATACATTCCTTGATTTTGTTCTATATAATAATGATCAGATCTTAAGTATTTAATCAAGGTATTATAGAAAAACTATTTTCTCACAAGCGCAGACAAAACGTTTTTTGTAAAGAAGCAAAACCTTTTCACTCATAGTAATTTTAGGACTATCAGGGTATCTTTCTCTCAGTTATAATATGCATATGCACAGCAGTCTATGCATATTTGTATTTGAAGTCTTTTCTATAGCTCCAGGAAGGTGCTTACATACTATTCACCTTCGGGGGAGTCCCAAAATATTCAACACTGTTGCTGGTGAAATAAAACAGAGTGAGACAATGCCTATAGATAAAAATTATAAGGCTATTGCCTAATTGATAGTTACTAGTAATATCATCTCCTTTAAGCTGATCCGTAGGGTTCAGCATGATGCAGTTTAAGGTACTCATCAGCTCAGCTGTGGATAGCAGAACCTACACCATGAAGTTCTGAAACCAATTTGAATGAAATAAAATTGTTCACGTGATTTCTAAAGTGTCTAAAGCCAAGCAAAATAAGCAACATTTTTTTCAAAGTAATTTATGTTAAATACTTAAATTTATAAAATGAGCAATAAATTAAAGCAATATGTGAATTTCTTTTTTATCTAATACTGATTGAAGTTAGTGGGAATCATCCCATACATATGAATGTGGTCCCTTCCTCAATTTATGCTGCACAGTATAGATTGCTTTGATGTCTTTAACACATATTTCAGAGGGAGATTTTTTTTTTTTCTTTGCACATAAGAAACACAGCAGCTTTTGCATGGATTACTACTAGCCCAACAACCTGGGCTTTTTTGGGATACAGGGCTTATATATATATATATATCTCTCTGTATGTTTATGTGTGCATATATACAGAGAGAGATAGAAATTGATATGAGAAATACTTGCCTCAGACACATTTATTTCATGATCTTACTACTGCAGTGCAGTGAAAAGAAGCCCTGATTAAGGGCTGTGGATCACAGCCAAATGGTCACACTGCAGAAAGAATAAAACTTAAGCAAATACCTAAATGTCCAATCTGACAGTCAGTTTCTTAACTGCTGCATAACCACACCTGTTCCTGGGTCTAGAAAATCTTTGTGCTGCTACTTAAAGAGAATTAGCTATTTCTTACAAAGGACTAAAGAGACCTACTATTTCTATACAAGAGGAAGACCAAGCTACAACAGAAAGCATAAGCCTTTTGAGAGTTTGCAACTTATTTCATGATGTGTGGAAGTAAAACTCGCATTAACAAGTATATAACCTAAGAAATAAAGGCATAATTTTTAATTTGTTTTCATCTCTTTTGGAGAGACTGTCAAAGCATCCACAAAATAATTTATTTGAGGAAATGCCAAAGGCACATATGCCACAGGTACAAGAAATAGAAACATAAATAACAAAAAAATGAATGCAAAAATATATAAATTAAGAAATCTGTTTATGTTTCTGAGGATATAGTGCTCCATCAATGACACACCATATCAACTTATCCCTGTTTGTCATCCAGAGTAAAATAAATCTGCTTCTTTTTCCTCCCATTATTCATCTTTTTTTTTTTTTTNCTTAGATAGTTTCAATACTTGTTATAAACCGATGTGTAAGTTAGTGTACCGTGAGGAACAGGGAGTCTTCCAATTTATTAGCTGAAGTATCTTACATCTTTCGATGCTAGAAAAAAATCTTATATTGTCAATATCAGTATCTGAATATGAGTAATATAAACTGAAGATGCAGACAGCTAGGAACAACATCAAAATTGATCACTTGTGTTGTCCACATTCATAAAGAAGGTTTCTAAGGGCTGCAGTTAGGGTGAAATGAAAACTGATTGATTAATTAAAGTGATAAATTATTGAAGTTTGTTTTTTGTTTGGTTGGGTTTTTGCTTGCTTTCACCAGATGTCAGGAAAAACACTTGTGAAGTTCCTGATGTATCCTGGTAAAGAAGGTATCTTACATATAAGAATCACAAGCTGGGCACTGCTCTACACTGGATGAGACAATATCACTATATATATGGTCTTTACTAGGTATACATTACTGAGAAATAACAAAGACAGGATGCAGGTTAGATAGACTTTGATTTGATTTGGTATGGTTTTTGATATATACTTACATACACATATAATGACTAGAACAAATATTTCTATGATTATGTTCTTATTCTTAGAAACAGTTTAAAGAATCTGCATGAATTCAAGAAAAATAGTAAGAAAATATTAAGAAACAGCATAAATAACAATATTTATGGCATGTAGTTATGAAATTATGAATATCTGTACTCTGACTCACATATGATAATCACTACTACGTTACGTTTCTTTTCTGACGAAAACCAGTAGGTTAAAACTATCTATCCCGGACTGCAAAAACAAAAATACAGTATAACCTAGCAAAAGGTGCACTGATTATCACTGAAGACAGTGAGGGAGACTTCTTTAACCAGTTGTAGATTTCCAACATTGGAATCAGTGGAAAGATGTAAGCTCTTTTAGAAGCACAGTTCATACAAATACTTCAGATGCCATTAAGATTAGATGAGTCACAGTTTAAAAGAACTTATTTCTCCCCACCAGAAGTGTGGGATGATAAGTCAAATTACAACAAATCCTTCAGGGCAGGTTATCAGATAAAACAGAAGCAATAGAAATAAATTTATTGTTTATAACAATGCAATAATACTTACATATGGATCAATGCAGTTCTGCATACCTGATTCTGAAGTACAGCACAAGCACAGCCCTATGGTGTTTCCTGTACTTTTGTATATGTCACGTGGAGGCAACTCCACCCATGCTATTAGTTATGGTAACCTTTGATACTAAACGTGATTAAATTTTAGGATACCTATATAAGGCAAACTGTTTTTTCCTCTAGAAGGCTCTTGTTTAATTTGATAACACATCCATTCTGTGGAGAGTTAATGAGTGTTTTTTCATCAGTGTATCTTTGTTCAGCTGTAGACTGAATATTTTCTAGGATAACATATATATCCATTGATCTTCCAGCAACGCATAATTTTCTTCAGATCCATATAAGCATCTTTTTGAGATATGTTGTCTAATGTTTTATGTGTCTGATGTTTTAAAAGTGTATTTCAAGATAGCCTCCTTAGTGCATTTTTGGTCATGTGTGCATTTTTTTTTTGTTTTACAGTTGACTCATTTCTTGGGGTCTTTTGCAATTCAAGCTACAAAGTGATACTAAAAGATAATAGCTTTCTAAGTACTTGTTATTAGTATTTATACAATAATAGCAATGTTGATGGTCTGAGTTTTGGTTTGGGTTTTTTTCTTTTTTTCATTTGATATCTTATCTGGTCGTAGCAAACTGTCAGCATCTGCAGTAAAGTGAGATGAATGTCTGCAGAAACTGAAAAATTGTAAATGAAAATATAACAGTAGAAGGAACATGTATTGTGCAAAAAATACTGATGTAAGAGACTAACTAACTAAACTAATGTAGAGAAAGAAATGCTGCCTACAAAGATTGCTGCTACTTTAATAATTTAGGGAGGTTTTTTTGTAGCATGTTGTCTCTATTGTTTGTTTTATTCAGCTGTCCAATTTTAAAGAAATAAATGAACTTTATAAATAGATCTTTTGAAATCCTTTTTGTCTTTTCTCCTCTTCAGGCAATACTCAGACTGAATATATTTATTCCATTCATATTGCAATGAAAACTTAAAATTTAGTATGTATGCAAATAACTTTTCAGATGTTTTTGCTTTATTTGAATGAAATCTGAACTCTTTACCAGCTCTATAGTAAAGTTCATATTTTGTTGTGTTTTGTCATGTGTGTAACATTATTTTTCAATATCCACAGCAGTCACTGCCTTATCCGTATTATTTTCTTCAAACTCTTTTAATTGTTATTGTTTCTTCACAATGTTTTCATGCTTTCTCAGAAAGCCTGAATATTAATGCAAATAGCAAATATTTTTTTATAAGGCAAGGAGAAAGATTTTGGCTACCAATGAGCTCTCAAATACATTACTCATATGCAGAATTTTAAATTGCAAAAGTCAAACAATTTGATCGTTCAAAAATATTTTCAGTTTCAATTATACCTTAAACATTATTTATTTAAAATATGACATGGAAAGTATTTGAGGGTCTCCAGCAGATTAAGAAATTATTCTTTCTATGTTTTATTAAAAAATAATCAAAGTAGGTAATCATATTGAAAAGAATAATTAAAATGGCAACCATATTAACAATCTGAAGATTTAGTTCTGCTCCTGGAGATATTTTTCCCACTGTCATCTCATATTTGTTTTATCTATGTCATTAAACCATTTTGAATCAATAGCTAGAAACAGAAAATTTCTCT
Organism: Syrrhaptes paradoxus; assembly: GCA_013400615.1. NCBI lineage: Eukaryota > Metazoa > Chordata > Aves > Pterocliformes > Pteroclidae > Syrrhaptes > Syrrhaptes paradoxus. Next base: position 19,270 of record VZTO01014470.1, on the reverse strand, counting down.
GATCTCAGATTCTGTCTCATCATGATGTAAATTGACAGTGATTCGTAATTTAACTGGAGTACTCCTTTGAAGAGAAACTATACATATCCAGAACCCCAAGTAATAAGAAAGTATTTCAGAAGTATAAAATGCAAATTATAATGATTTGTTGACAAAAAAAACAACACCCAAAACCAACACCCCGCAAAAGCACCCCAAAACCAGAGCTGCGATTAAAGATCAGAAATTAATGTCCTCATTCAAGTCCATTTGAAAAGTGCTGAAATCCCACAACTCAGTGCTTGTTGATAGCCCTTTTTGCGGCAAAGTGTGATAAAAGAGGTAACTTTAGATTTCCGAGTTTCAGTTCATGTCTCCCACTAAGAAACAAATGTAAACTCCCTGTAATTTGATGACTAACTCTCAGAAATTCTAAGAATTCATAGACGGTGGATATTCTCAGAAGGTTCCATCATTTTCTGCATCTGATAAATATAGAATATTTGCAATATTTTACTAGTAAGGAAGATGCACAAAATATTCACTTATATGAAACTTTCAGATGTGCTTATAAATTTCAGGTTTGTTTGTTGATAGTCTCTCTATTAAAGTGTCACTTTTCAATTGCTCAGACAGGGCCCAAGTGTGAAAATCTAACCAGGTAGTCATGACGTATGAATTAAATTCAACAGTATTCAACTCACTCTCTACTTCACAAATCAGGTATGGATTCAAATAGAATGTAACAAATCTGTTCTGAGAACAGCAACACACTTCACTATTATTTTAATTGGCTATACACTCTCCTGTATCACTTTTAAGTATCGTTCTCATTTATATCAGACAGAATGTAATCTTGCTGGAGACTTTGCTCCTTGTTAAGATTAAAATTGAAATTCTGTGTATTTTCACATCTGCATTTTCAGAACTGCAGTCACTGCTTAAGGCCAACATTAAATATTAATTTCAAATTGCAGTTTAAAAGAAATTCTATAAAAAATCAATTATGAGGTGAAAGTTTGAACACAAAGGTAAGCATAATTATGTTCTTCATAAGCAGTATTTAGTGAGGAATGCTTTATCTGAGAAAATAGTATTCCCAGTGTATGGGGTTTGCAGACAGTTCATAACACTTCGCCTCTACTGCTCCTTCCTCCTCACACTCTTCCCCTGCTCAAGTTAGTGGTCCTTCCTGAGGGACACAGCCTTTCATGAACTGCTCCAACGTGGGGCTGTTCCCATGGGCTGCAGTACTTTTCTATGAGTTACAGTCCTTGAGGAACACACTGCTCCAGCATGTGTCCCCACGGGCCACAGTTCCTGCCAGAAAACCTGCTCCTGCATATGCTCCTCTCTATGGGTTGCAGCCCCTGCCAGGAGCCTGCTCCAGCTTGAGGTCTCTATGGGTTGCAGCTTCCCTCAGGGAACATCCGCCTGCTCTGGTGTGGTGTCCTGCGTGGGCTGCAGGGTGGAAATCTGCTCTGATGTGGTCCTCCGTGGGCTGCAGGAAGACAACCTGCTTCATCATGGTCTTCTCCATAGCCTGTGGGAGAATCTCTGTTCCGGTGCATGGGGGACCTTGATGTGTGCAGGGCTGTTTCTCACATGTTTTCTCACTCCTCTCTCTTAGATGCTGCACAGTGTTTTTTTACAGTTTCTTAAATATGTTGTCACAGGGGTTCTACCAAGATCACTGAAGGGCTCAGCTTTGGATAACAGTGTATCTGTTTTGGAGCCAGATTGAACTGGTTCTCTCTAACATGGACGAAGCCCCTGATCTCTTATTTCAGCAGCCACCCTTGCAGGTCCCCCCTTGCCACATAAACCAAATACAATGTTTTAAGGGTTATGATCAATATTATTAAATGTTATAAACAATATCATGATTTTTGGTAGAAGAGGGATAAACATAGTTTATTTTCACTATTTATCCTCTCTTTCCGTGACGTCTTTCTCTTAATAAACATCAAGCTAATAAGCTTTTCTATGACATTTCGTAGCAGCCACTAAAAATATCACTGCCATTATCACAAGTTCAAGCGAAATAGTATGTAACAGTAGCGCAGTATATCCCAACTACTTTGCAATGTCTTTTGAATGGTAATCTTTGCATTAACTAGGTATTTTCTCATTACCCATGACTAATTAAGTTCCCAAAGTCTTGAACAGAAGGAATTTTTGTTGGTAGGAAAAAATAGAAAGTTATATAGAGCAGTAGTTTTACTTGCTATTACTAGACTTAAAATATTTTATTATCTGAAAGGGAGACTCTAGTCATGAGTGCAAAACAACTACAAATATGTCCAGATCCATGGTATCTTTAAAGAAAACACAGACAATCCTGCAATTTAAGTCAGAAAAGTGGTCTGAGACTCACTACAAATTTTATTGTATTAAAGTTTATTCCAGCCATATATATTTTAGCCACTAAATCAAAAATGAAAAGAAATTAATACGGCAGTTTAATGAACACTATGTTCAAGAAAGAGTAAAGAGTTGCATACATATGCATGTAAAAATCCGTGTTTGAACAAATGCCCAAATTCCCCAGAGGAATTTGTGTATGTCTTTAACAGTTTAAGGCATACATAGAAAGAAGTTAGTCATCAAAAATAATGACATTATTATCTAGAAAAGTGTGAGCTAACCAAAACAATGAGTATCAGGAACTAAAATTGTTTTGAGGGAGTTATCTTGTGAATGTTAAGACTTTCAGTTGATGCTTCAAAGCTTTCTTTAAAATTATGATTATTGAAATATTAATATTTTAAATACATCTTGGAATGAATTACATCAGGTGTTATAAGTTAAATGTCTCTAGAAGAGAATAAAAGTACAAAATTTTGAAACACAATATAATAGATGAAAGAGTCTGTTCATTTTGCTGCTCAGCCTTTTATTTATTTGATGATGTTTTAATCCCTAAATTAGCTTCCGCATATGTGGCATATGGTCATAACCTGAGAAAGCCCATTCCCAAAATTATCAGCCAAGTATATTTGCATTCAGAGTCTCCTAAGGTTAAACAGACAGTTCTCACATAGGTGTTTTTCCAGCAGACGCTAATGTTGTGATTCCTCTGATGTGGATGAGCAGAGACCCTCTAGAAAGAAGTTGACAGGAGAAAGGGGTATATAGCTGTGGAGGAGGCAAAAATCTGGAATGCATACACTTGCTTTCAAGAGCATGCTGATGCTCGATTGAAATACATTTCTTCTGATAAAACAAGGAAATGCCTGAGATTTCATGAATTTTCACTGACATTTTTGTCTGTTTATGTAGCAATCTGTCCAGTAACTGTTCCTTTCCTAGGTGAAACTGCAATCTAGCCTTCTCTGAGGTCACGGCTTTAACATACATTCAAATCAGGCAGAACAACTGAGCGGTGGTAAAGAAAAAAGAAAAAAAAAAAAGCTTAAGACCTTCCCATATGCACATATGTGAATTCCTGAGATAATTCCTTAGGTAGAATAAAGGGTCAGAGTCCCAAACAGTTTTTTTCATATTTTTTTTTCTTTTTTTTTTCTTTTGCTTTAATATGCCTTAACAATACTAGAGAGAAATACATGTAGCAATAAAGGTTAAACATAAAGAACTTCATCTATTTGTGAGTGAGTAATATAACTACAACTGATCTTACCATCTTTATTCTGCAGAAAAATACTCTGGTTCAATGCTAATGGTTGCTACTGAAAAGTTAGCAAGCATAATGGTTTGAGTTCTTTCTGGAAATCTAGGGAAATTTAATAGAAAAAACTATGATTTCCTGTGGCCTTTTTTTCAGACAGTTGACATCACAGGATGTTTTGGCAGTTATATTATCTTCAGTTCTTCATTACAAAGCTTATGCCCTGCTACTAGCAAAAGCCCAGGGCTGTGTGGTTACAGTGGGTCTAACAAAACAGATCCCTGACTGCTAATGGCTTGTTCCTTAGCTTTAAGCCTGAGGAAGTCTAGCCTTCTAATTTACTTCTACACCATTTCATTCTCTGTAACCAAAGCTTAACACTTTTCAAAACTTCCTCTTCTCATCATGTCCTTAGGACTCACTTCCATTTTTGCATCTGGAGACCTGGGGCTGGTACATAAAGTTTGAGCAGCTGTAAGGTACCAGCTAGGCTTGCTAAAAAAAACAGCACACCGCTGTTCCCTCATATGGCAAGCAGATAGGATGGTTCTTACCTGATAACGCTTGATGAAAAAAAAAGAGATTTCAACATAGTAATGTTGTTACTTTAATGTAGAAAATTACCAGTGCTTCAAAAATTACTTTTCCATGTTTATAGAGTGTCAGGAAAAATAGCAGAATACGTGTCTGTCTCAGGTCACAGATTTATGAAGAACATATAACTCTGTGTTGCTGCTAACCTGTGCATCTTCCTGCCCCAACTGTAAGTCCAACTGTTTCCCTTCTGCCTATACAGATATTGTGCCCACAGTAACATTCACCAGGTCAAACAACATTTAGGGAGAGAAGAAGCTCACTGGACTGAAAATGAATATTTTTTGGTTTTAATTTCTTTTTGGTGCATTAGTTTTTAGCTGTTTGTATTCCTTGACCAAGGGAAACATTTGACTGCATGAGTGCTAGTACCACTGCAGCAGGATCAGTAAGCGAAATATCATTTGACTAGACACAGATGATTTACATTAAATTTGGAACATTATAGTTTGTTCCCAAGAGCTGTGTGATACTTCACAACAATAACAAGCTAATTACAGTCAAATAAAAAGGATAGATTTCCTTGTATCTGTGTACATTACACTTAGTAAAATGCAATGTACTTGTGTACATCACATTTAGTAAAATGTGTGGCTTCTGGAAAACAAGAGTTGAAAGCTTTTTACTTGGTAATGTACTTAATTGGTACTGCTGACTTGACAGTGAGCTGTTAATTTTGTCAACCAAGCAGATCTTTCAGTATTAAATGTTGTCTTAATCGCAACTCTCCCTGTATCTGCACCTCCATAATGAAATTACTTAAGACAATTCCAGCTTGCAAAGAGATCAGTCTTGATAAGGTAAATCTTGTCAGAGAGTGGAAGTGGGTGTTTGGGTATTTTTCCCCCTCAACTTCAATCATATAATCCCATAAGGAAATACTACTTGCTTAAAGTGTGGAAACATAATACTTGATTTGTATTCCATTTAAATTTTCTCATCCAACCAGCCTTTTTCTTCCATGTAGTAAGGACAGAAATTTTAGATAAATATTTTGATTACTGTCTGTCTTGTATCATCAAGATTTAAGTGAGATACACCAATAATATGTACTAAAATCAGTATAACCATTTCCATTCACAGTGAAAATGAATTAAGGACTTCCCACTCACCCCAAACTGGTATTTCCCTGGCTCCTTCAGTTCTTGCTTTAATAAGAGATGTGAAAGTGACCAAAATGGCCAGAGCAGTTCCCTACAAACTAAAGTACTTGCTCTGTCACATTTCATACTGAGCTGAACTCAGTTCAGAAGAATTTGATGAGTGTGCCTACGAGATCAAACCCTCTAGATAATAAGTACAGTACAGATTTTGCTGCAGTCATGTCAGAATTGTAACAAAGTTTCAGGGAGGGTCATTCAGCTCAACGTTAGTTATCTGAGTGTACATGTGTTAATAAAACTAGTCATCTCTGATTCCTTGTGGAGATCAATAGGCACTTCAAAGATTTGCTTCATCTAGCCTTTTTTAAGCATTCATTTTAAGGTGAGATGAATCACATTTAAAGAGCACTTGTTTCTTTTCAGTGACTGTGAAGGGCATCAAGAGTGATGGGATCAGATGTAGATGTCAACATAGAGTTGACTGGTTCCACCACTGGATGTCGAAATCAGACCACCTGTGACCTCCTGTAGGAACCTCTTGACTCCAGGGACCCTGATGGTACAATATTTAAATACTGGTAATGTTCAGATCCTTCCTGACTTTGGGTTGCACATGGAAGAAAGTAGACAGTACTGTTTTCCGAGATACAAAAAACAACAGAGCGCTAAATTGAGCTTGAGACAGCAGGATTGATGTAGGAACTATCTACGGAAGTTATAATAAACTAAAAAAAAATATGATAAAATAAAAAAATATTTTCTTTCTGTGCAATAATGTTCATGTAAAGATATGTATTCTCACTGACTCTTTTGAACTTTTGGTGGTTTTGGGGGAATTTTTTTAGTCAACTCTAAAACAATAGTAATAATTACAAAGCTAATTGTTGCTTCTAGTAAGCATAATGGCTCACAGAGAAGATCAGACATTGGTCTTTCAACATAATCATGTAACCACAAAATTATTTTTTATCTTCAGTAATCTCCATACTCTCTCTAGTTTGTGAGCTGCTTCTTGATAGACAAATATATATATATAAGTCCTACAGATACTCATATGTAAGTAATATGAACTATTAATTGAAAATTTTCTATTCAGTATCTATGAAGAACTGATAATGCAGTGCACACAAATAGTCATTCTGTCTGATTTTTTTCATATATATTAAATAATTTACATATATGTATTTTTAAAATAACAAAGCTAGAAAGGTAAGTTAGACTACCACCTTAGAATATCACGGTTCATATCAAAGCTAGATATAACTACTGAAATAGTACCAAACTATTTCACAGACAAATCCTCTGAGATGCAGGCATAAGGAATACATATTTTTCATTATTTCATCAGAAATAAATTTCTGTTATCCAGAAAAAAATATTCTACATATTTAATCTTGCTGAGTTGTGCACCAAGATGTCAGAATAACCAAATGGTTAAATAATTTTAGAAAATTATTAAAGATCTCAGGAAAGTGAGTCACTTATTAAGAGGAATGCTTGCCTTCCTATTAATAATTTGTTAGGATAGTTTTAGCTATATATTTTAAGAGAGAAAAACATCAATTTTCTGCAGTTTCCCATGTGTTCAACTACAGGAAGATACTGTTATTCACTTACCTGATATTCGGAGACAAAAAAAAGCCCTTTGTTAAATCTTGTCTGTCATAAATTGTAGAGTTCAAATACACACTGACATAAACCATACCGCTCAGTAAATGTAAGATCCCTCCAGTGTCGAGATTTTGAGAAACAAATTTCTACTGTGATAAATTCATTGAGAGTTATTATCAATGTGTATAATATATTCAGTTCCATGAAACCTATGCAGTAAGTTTTATTCAAATATTAGATATCTTTAGTGTTAAACATAGAACCGATTTTTCCTAAGGAAAAATGTACATATATTGGTAGAAGAACGGCAGCCTAATCATAATCACTAGAGCTATAAATACACTAGAATTAGAATATTTCAGGATTATGAAGAGACATTCAAAATTTATGTTAGAAAATTACAGATTTGTTCACTGAAACTGGCTCTTGTAAAATAGCAGGGCAGCGTAAAGAAATAATGAATGAAAGATCATATACCATACAGTACAAAGTTATAATGACATGGTTATTTTCACATCAGAACCATAACGGAAATGTAAATTTGTATTTGACTTAGATTGAAAGAAATCTTTCCTCAAAATGGACCTAGCAGTACTTGAACCAACTTTACCTCCAAGGAACATCTCAGCAATATTTTCCCAAAAGAGTTCAATTTATAATGCTAAAACAAAGCAAAATTAAAGCCAGCCAACATACTGACTTTTCATACACTTCAGATCAAATGCATTTCCAGTGTCAACTGACTTGTGTCATGTTTTCCTGTAGGCATGTTCTGTCAGACAATCAAATTCCTCATTAAAATTATTGTATTTGCAGATACTGAATCTTTGTCCTAAATATTTTTAGTTTTCCTAAGCAATAAAACATATCCTTTTAGGTATGGATATATGTCTTGTATTTAAATAATTACAATATATACATGTAATATCATCAGTGTAGTCATAATTTATATAGCAATGAATATTACTCTGTTACGATTTTGTGTTGGGGGTTTTGTCTGGTAGCAGGGAGGGGCGTAGTGGCTCCTTAAGCAACTGCTGAGTTCCCCTAGCTTCCAGTCTGCTGCTGGCAGCAAGGGAGGGGTTACAGTGGTGGCTCCTTTTTAAATGACTCTTAACGAGTCCCCCCCAAAAAAGTTTGGTAACTAAGGGGGGGAAGGGCACTATCATGTAGCCTTTTTGTAAGAAACTGCTTGGAAGGCAGTGTCCCGCTCAGGGTGCACCTGCCCCAGGCCAGGGCTGAGCCAATCAGTGCCTCTGCGACTAACAGATTTAAGGGGGGGCACAGAACAATGGGTCGGAGCGGCCTTGAGTCAGGGCACAGCTTGGGTGGGCCGGTCTGTCCATCCAGCCTTCTGCTCGGCTTCTGCGAACCGACCTGCCGTAGCCCAAGCCTCTGCCATGGCTCACCTAGGAGTCTGTTTTCCTGGGAGCCGATGAAGACCTTCGATGGCGGAGAAAAGGAAGTGGGATCTGAGAGATGAAGGAACCACATGGCACTCGGGTCAGTGAGAGAGAGAGCAAGAGCTTCTCCGTCATTGTCCATTGCCACGTGGTGAAGAAAAGAAGCAGCAGTGGAGGACCCCACGCTGGAACTAGAAGCCCCACGCCGGAGTTGGGGGAGTTGTTGGGGGACTGAAGCCCCATTGGAAAACACCATGTGGCAGCCGGGAGAGACTGTGAGGAGGAAAGAGTGGCAGATTGACTGTATTCCCCACTGCCCCCCACCCTGTGCCCCCTGGGGGGGAAAAGGTACAGAACAAAGCCTTTGGGCTTTGGGAAGAAGGGAGGGGTGGGGGAGAAGTGCCTTTTTGTGAGGTGCGGTTTCTTTCTTTCAAAATCCTGCTTCTTGTTGTAAATAGTTAATAAATTCAATTGTTTTTCTTGTTCTTCATGGGTCATGTCAGTTTCTTGCCCGTGACCCTGAGTGGCGAGTGAAACCCTCCCTTGTCCCTGCCTCAGCCACCAGGTGTTTAGCAAAAACTGTCCCTGTGGTTTTATAAACCATGACATACTCTCACTCTAAAGAAGGTTTTTTATGTATAGTTTACATAGATTGTGAACCTGCTTTGGCTCTGCTTTTAAGGAGGGGAATTAAGCCCTTGTTCACAAGAGCTCCTTTCCAGTCTAAAATATTTCATGTTTCTATCATTTTATCATATTTACATATAGAGAAATCACATCTAACCCAGGCCTCACTAGAAGGTGTGTGTATATGCATTTGTGTAACTTAGAAATGGTTGCTCAAAGCCTTATCCATACTAATTTTAAAATATTTAAAGATTAAGATATCACAGCCTTTCTGGGCAATTGTGTTCACCGTTTAAGAATTCTTATTTTGAAGGATTTTTTACTAATGGACATTCAGCATTTTTCTTCTTGCAACCTTGTTGTAACCTTTAGCTCTTGTACTTTCATCATACACCTCTGAGAAAGTTTAGATTTCAGTGAACCACTTTTACTTAGTGCAACATTGCAGTTAGAGCCAGGCTAAAACAAACTTCTGCAGTATCTCAGTACCCCTTCATAAGTCATATATTCCAGCTGTCAGATATTTTTGTGGTCCTTCACAGAAATTGCTCCAGTTTTTCAAAATTACTTAGGGGAAGGGGCAGAGGGGGGAGGGTGGGGATGGCGGCCGGGAAGTGCACACGGTACTCTATTTGTGGCTTCATGTATCCTCTGTAAAGGGGAATGACTGCTTCCCTTTTTGATCTATTGCCCTTGTTCTTATTCACGTAGTACATAGTCCACCTTCTTCTCCACAAGAGCACACCACTCATTGATATTAAAATTGTCCACCAGGACTACAGGTACATATATCAAATGTGATAAAGTTGATTGCTCTGAATTCTTCTATTTCCACAGGAAGGAAAAGTCCTAAATATTTGGTTGCATTAAAGAACAAGAGCATTGTCAGTATAGGGAAAGTTTAAAGAGCTTGTCAAGGTACAATTTACACCAAATGTAACAATACAAACCCAGTTCTTTATTCAAATTGTCTTGATCCTAAGAAATTTTTCTTCAATGGAAAAGTATGATGACGATATGCAGCCACATGCCCACCCAGCTGCTCTCTCATTCCACCTCCTCAACAGCGCGGGTAGATAAAAAAGATGAAAAAGTTCATGGGTTGAGAAAAAGACAGGGAGATCCAGTACCAGTCACAGTCACAGGCAAAACAGGTTTTACTTGAGGAAGATTAATGTAATTTATTACCAATTAAAAGAGAGTTAGGTACTATGAAACAAAGACAAAATATTAAAACAGCATTTTCCCTCCACTTCCCAGGTTCAACCTCATTCCTTCATTCTCTACTCCTTTCCCCCCTCCCTCCACCAGCAGTGCAGGGGGATGGGGAGAATGGAGGTTGAGGCTGAGGTCGTTGCATTACAATTTCTCTTTAATGCTCGTTTTTCCTCACACTTTTCCCCTTCTCCAGCATGGGTCTTCCCTAACAGGCTGCAAGTTCCTTTGGGAAATATCCAGCTGCTCTGGAGTGTGGTCCTCCACGGGCTGCGGTGTGGATATCTGCTCCACTGTGGTCCTCTCCACAGGCTGCAGAGGAATCTCTGTTCTAGACCCTGGAGCACCTTCTCCTCTCCTTCTTCTCTGACCTTGGTGTTTGCAGGGTTTTCTCTCACACTTTTTTTTCTCACTGTTATTTCTGCCATGCAGTGTTTTGTCCTTTTGTGAACACATTTCAAAAGCTGTGTCCTGTGGTGAGACCATTGTGGAGCCAGCTGGAACTGACTGTGTCCAACATGGGGCAGCCCCTGTCCTCTTTTCACAGAGGCCATCATACAGCCTCCTGGTCTAAAAACCTGCCCACACAAACCCAATAAAGCAAACTATATCAATTTTTAAAAAACGGCAAGGAAACTAGCAGAATAATATACTTTCTCTGTACAAAGCCACAAAATAATATTGTCATTTATTGGTGCCACTTGCCTCTAGCCTTTGAGCTCAGTCTTCTCTCAGTCTCTACCTGAGCTGCAAGGGAAACTGCAGCAAGATCTAGTATAGCTTTTGTATATCCTCTCCTTCCATTTAATACATTTATTTTATCCAACTCAGCTCTTCTGGGAAACTGATTCACAGTGACTGATTCAAGGATAAACTGAATCTGTGCAGTACTGGGAACACACAAATGGTCTGCTGGCTGACAGAAAAACATAACTGTGCTGGTGTAGTGTTAGATGTCAGATTCATCACTTAGATGACAACATGAAAGCTGACAAAAAACCCATGACATTCCCCCTGCTTCTTTGGTTAAAAGACAGTTGATAAAGTAGTATTTGTATTCACCTACAATTAGAAAGATGACTTCAAAGCAGAGGTTACTGCAAAGTCTGACATTTCTGTAATTTCATTAGAGGAGTAATTGAAGTTGTTTAAAAATTGTAGATAAAATTGTTGATAATCCACATATTTCTGAAAATATGTTCCCATAAATTTGATAGAGTCCAGAAATCAATTATAATTTAAAAAAAAGAGTTTAAGAAGGAGCTTATGTTAGATTTTATTAACATATTGACAAGATACATACATTGTGCTCACGTAAAAAGTTGGAGTTTAACTTTTACTTCAATTGGCTTTTAAATTTCTAAAATCTCAGATCTGAATCCTCTTTCCTGTTCTGATTTTTCAAAACACAGAAGCTTACAAATAAGCATGTAAGATCCAACATGTGTTTTGTCCTTTGCGCATTTTATGTGGACTAGCATAATAGTACTCTATTTCACAGTCCCTTGTTATTAGGTTACTTACTTCATTAATTCTGCTGTAGGTGACCTTGGACAACACAGTTCTCAGCTCCTGTAGTACCAGTTGGCCAGCTCATAGGCTTTGAATTCACTGTTCAAGCACTAAAAGTAACCCCCTGAAGGGTCTTAAATTATGTTATTAGACAGCTGAAAGTTAGGGAGAATTTGCTTATCTACGGCTATGCAAAGCACTGACAATTCCTAATTTCTCAGAAAAGCTATGCAAAAGCTTTCTGAGATGCCTATTCTGTCCTGCTGCTCCGCAGCCCCTTCATCTTTCAGACTTGACAATCACTGACTCTTTGAACCCAGCAGTTCACTGACACAGCAGCAGATGAAAAACTGGAAGTGTAGTTCATGCAAACACCAATTTCTTTGTAACGTACACTAAGAGCATTTGCTTCCAGCATACATAATAGCTTTGTCAAGACTTTTGTTTTCCTTGTTTGAAAACAGAAATCTGAGCTACAAATGTATGTAGAGGGTATGTTTCAGCTGAGCTAGTCATCTAAATATTAAATGGCTGCTCAGAGCCAGAAATGTAGCCTCCATATATAGTTCCTCAAGAGAAAAGCAGCTCCCAGAAGGTAATTTGTTGCATCTTGGTTGTGTGCCTGAGATAGAGAGGATGAATTGCCTGTGGCTCTATCTATTTCCCTCCATTGACTAAAAGGGAAGGAAGAGGAGACCTAGACAAATAGCTTTGACTAGATGCCCATTTTTCAAGCAGCTAGAGTTAGGTGAGATGAATTTTAACCCAGGACAGTGCCCATCTCTCTTATGTCAATAGGTCAGTGTTCCTCTCTTAATTGTGTATGCAGAAATAAAAATATTCCTTTAATCATACAGAAAAGCAAAAAACCAAAACCAAAAACAAACAAACAAACATAAATATACTAGCTTCACACCACATTAATACCCACACAGGCTTTTAGCAGTTTGTCAGAAAGTAGTTCTCAGCCTTCAAGGACCTTAAACATCTTTCCAGTGCAAATACATTACCCAGAGATGTAACGCAAAAGAGTTTCATATCCTCTCCTTCTGTCTCTTCAGCTCATGACTGAAATGTATTAGTGACAAAAAAAGATTTATCTCCTAGACAGAAGGTCTATTAAGCAGTTTGAGTACAGATTTTTAATTACAAGATGGAAAAAAGGGAACTAGAAAAAGAACAGAAAAGAGGAACAGTTTGGGAAGCTTCGAATACATGCTTATCACTGAGGAGCAAATAACTTTAAAATATTATTCAACTTTTCTTGCACCTTTAAAAGAAAAGCAAATATAACGTGGCTTTTGTGGAATGTGTTGTCAAACTCTATCCATAGGCAAAAAGAACTGCCAAGAAAAAAAAGTGAAACTACCTGTATCAAAGTTTATTTCAGGCTTCCCACCAACCCATCATATCCCACGGCTTAGTATATTTTGCCTAAAATAAAATACATTTGTTTTTTATTTTATCAGCCTGTCTGAGTTCAAGGAGAGTCTGGATGATGCTCTCTGTCGTATGATTTAATTTTAGGTAGTCCTGTGAGAGTGGGTATGACCCCCTTCCAATTTGAGGTATGCTATGACTCTGTGATTCCAGTTCTCAGAGACTGAAAGAGATCCTTCCACTTTCCAGTGGAATAACAAGCATTACTTCACAATTAGTCTGTACAGGGATTTATTTCAATAAAGCACAGTAGGAATTAAAAAGAGATTCTACAAATACTTGAAAGAAGGGACTAGGAGCCTTCCTGGTATTATGTTTCTCAGACAATAAGTTAGCTGTGTGGTAAAATAAAAAAGGAGTCCTTGTGAAGCTTCTAAAGATCCTGTCTGAGGTTGCCTTAGAGACAAATTATGAACTTTATGTATTATGAAAACAACTGGTGAACATGCTTTGTAAAAAAGAAATACTTGTAGCCTTAGGGTAGCTGTGAAATATTTGACAATGTGGAGGTGTTTGTGGAGGTGGTCATTATTCTCATGGTGGTGAAAAAAACCCAATATTATTAAGTCCTTTGAACAAAATGGTATAGAAAGAAGAGAAATAGTGTTTGTCCCAACAGTATATTAAGGTTTCAATGAAGCACAGAAACCTAGAACACCTGCAAATGTACTGTTCTGACTGCAGCTCAATATATAATCTCTCACGTTATTTGCCAGTGCAATTAAAAAGTAGCAACATGACATGGAGTGGATGATAATTTTTAAATGTCTCTGTCTTAGCTTACGTGGCATGAGATTATTTTAGCATATGAGATATACTTTACCTCAGCAGAAACAAGTTGTACCTAAATTGATGCCTATTGAAAACATCAAACTGCAGAAAGCAGCAGCAACAGGTCAAATGATCCCACTCTTACACTCAATGCATGTGACACAAATACTGCAAACTAGACCAACTAGAATCACTTTTCCTGGTGTTGCTTTGATGATTACAGGGTGCTGCAAAGAAAACAGCCATAAACTATTTCTCAAGTTCCATTTAAAACCTGTTAGATATATTGACAGCAATTTTGAGAGTAAAACATACATTATACCTGTACACTCTATTAAAGGCAGAAGAACACGTAGTATTTGTGAAAAGGCAGTACCTATTTCTATGTCTTGGGAGACCTCTGTTGGACATCGCTACCTTCTACAGCAAATGTCAGCAGAGTCCTCACTGCCATATGGCACCCAAGCTTTTCTCTCATTTGAGGAACTCTGCTAGAGGAAATCCAGCTGTGCAGTTTGTGGTGCAGAAATATCACTGCACACATGTGCCAGGGCACAGGGCAGTAAAGGGAGTGGAGGCAGGGCAAAAAGGACTCTCTGCACGGGTGAATTCCTTTCATCACATGACAGCTGACCTTTTTTTCCTTACATGTTATTGATAGAATGAAATAATCTCCAATGGCTCTTCTTCAGCTACCAGTATCTAACAAAATGCAATACTGAGGGTCTTTGTGGGCACAGAAAAATGAGAGAATGCACTAGCCTCAAACATCTGAGTTTTCTTGCTCGGCTTTCTAACTCCAAATATTCTTTACCTTGTTCCTCATGCACAGGGTTCAAGGTGCTAATTGCTCCTTTCCTTGGCTAGCTCAGTCCTAGAGTTAAAACCTCAATGAACAATACATAAAATCCTGATGCACTGTGGTTCATTAGTTGAAAACCTGAAAGTAATGAATTGAGAGAATCCCTAAGATCCTCCCCTGATTACAGGAAGATTTTCTTTCTGGACATGTTTTTTACAACAGATGTATACTGATCAAGGAAGATCCAATCTTAGTTTCCTATGGAATTCTTTCCCATGTTAATTCTTCTGTAGCATCTTGTAAGAGTACATTCAGGCACACTAATACTATCCTCAGAAAACACAAACAGAAGTACAATACTAATAGAATTTTAAAATTTATTTTATTCCAAGAAGAGCTTAAGCAATCAATTCCAGATAGCACAGCAGATGACAACAGACCAACTCTCCAAAACATTCCCATTCTTACCTATATATTTACCTAGTGTGCCCTGAAGTGGCACATTATCTAACAGATAAGAAGGTCATTAGAGACAGTCAACATGGCTTCACCAAGGGGAAGTCATGCTTGACCAACCTGATAGCCTTTTATGAGGACATTACCAGGTGGATAGATGATGGCAAAGCAGTAGATGTGGTCTATCTTGATTTCAGAAAAACATTTGACACCGTCTCCCACAGTATCCTTGCGGCTAAACTGAGGA
>VZTO01014469.1:7872-29687 GCA_013400615.1 Syrrhaptes paradoxus | reverse complement strand
ATTGCATTAAATTTTTCCCCGCCCAAATCTCCAGCCTGTCTAGGTCTCGCTGGATGGAAGCACAGCCATCTGGCGTGTCAGCCACTCCTCCCAGTTTCGTATCATCAGCAAACTTGCTGAGGATGCACTCTACTCCCTCATCCAAGTCGTTGATGAATATATTAAACAGCACAGGTCCCAATATGTAATGGAAGTGTGGGTATGCAGTCACACATAATCATCTAAATGCTTATGTCCAAATTTAGATGAGAATAATCTGGTCTAATGAGTTACCTTTTCCCAGCAACTCATTAAATTATACAGAATTTATTTATTTATCTATTTTTGTTATTAATATGTGTACTAAATATTTCACAGGCATAAGTAGTGGTCATTGCTCTGAACAATATCCAATATATAAAGACAACCATTAAAAAGACAAAAATTTGTGAGAAAAAAAAGTTAATATGTGATTTCCCCTGTGTCTGAGTTGCATTGTATATATTTAAGGTGATTTGTTCTTTTGAATTTTGGGTTTGTTTGTTGGTTATTTTTTTAAATAGAAAAAGAAGGATGACAGAATGTGCATAGACAAGAAAGTGGGGAACAAAAAGATTTAGTAGAATAACTAATAGCCTTTTCTCACCCTACCATTACTAGAAGGGACTAACAAAGATGGATCATTTGCTGTATTATTTTGCTACAGTAGAGTATTAATTCTGGAGCATGACTGAGCCTTGAATAGAAAGAATGTAATATAATAAAGTTTATCTGACTGAAATTTGTGGCCACCTGTTTGCTGTGTGGTAGCCAAGTGTTTCCACTGCAAACATTTAAACGCTTGAGAGCCACGAGGAGGAAGATACTTGGTGAAGAAAACAAACAAGTTTTAATTTGTCAGAGTTTCATTGCATGCAAGTTCTCTGGAAATATCAGTTGAAGAAATACTACACAAAATGTGGATTACATTTTTCGCTTAGTCTTATGACAGATGTTTTGCATTTCCAGTATTTTTAACATAAAATGTAACTAACATATTAAAAAAAATATAGTAAGTTGCTAGTCATTTGGTTGAATAAGTACTTTTTTAATAAGGTGATTTGAGAGTATAGAAAGATTTAATGTAAAGATAAATATGCAGTGAAAATCTAATCAAGCAATTGAAATAGTTACTCATTATAAAGTTAGGCTTATCAATATATCGTAACACAAATTGCTTTACAAATATTGATTAGCCCTCAATAGAGGCAAATTGCTACTGAGAGCAACTAGTTCCATTAAGCTTCCAAATTAGTCAGTTCCCAAGCTAAGCAATTTGGGAAGGTACAGTGAAGGTTTCATCTTTCTGAAGACTCTATTTATTATCTTCACTTGTGTAAATAGTTCATTAGAAAGAATTTTACATTGAAATATGGTAAGTTCTTAGCCTCCTTTAATGCAGTCATGCAAGTCTTTAACTACCAGACATAAAACTGCTTAATTCCACAGATATTAATGGATTCATATGTCATAAAGCCAGAAGAAACATTGTAATAGAGTCTAATATGTGGCACAATGCAGGCCATAGGACTTCAGTGAATTAAGTAGTACCTCTTCCCTAAGTAAATGTGATGGAAATGGAGCTCTATTAAAATAGAGCGTACATTTTTTTAATACATTCTTGGCTTTAAATAGTCAGTGTTATAGAATTTGTTAATATCCTTCATAGGTTGCCTCAGTAAATCTACCTTTAAAAACATGCAGTAAGTTGATTCAGTATCATTTTAGCCTCTTACTCAGTATGTCATATGAAGATTAAAATTTAATATTTTATTGAGTATATTGAGTATGTTATTGAATATTGAGTATTTTATCATCTTTATCAATAAGACCTGAAATCTCATAAAACCAATAGGGGATAGTAGGACAAGATGTGTTGACAGTACATCCACAGTAACTTGTATTAATTATATGAATATATATTTTTTTATTTGTGACTACAGTTAACGTAAATTAGTGTGAATTTATTATATCAACTCTTCTGATAGTTGACTGGAATAGATGAGTAACACCTAGGGCAGAATAGTTTGAATCACACTGTTAAACCCTAAAAAGTATTAGCAGAGAATCAGTAGAGCACTAGAGCATTAGTTTCTACTTTAAAAAAATAACCTTTCAAGGTTTCCAACACCACACAACCTAAAAATGGTTTCGAATTTTTTTCAAATAGTGCTTCAAAAATTCTTCATTATGCTCTACCTAGGCAAGTTAAAATATATCTATAACTCTGTGGTTGCAATTACTTTTATCCTAAACCAAGATACTGTGTATTCCATTGTTATTTTTGATTTCTTTAATTTACTTCTTTCTTGAGGGGAGAAGGATCTATATGATGCCATTGAACAAATTGCAGAAAACATCATATTTTTATATTCAAATTCTCTGAATGAATTTCATCCCATTCTTTCATTTTTGTAAGATTTCTTCTCTTAAGATACTTTTTGTGTATGTCTGCACATTTGCAAATGAGTGTGTGCACGCAAATCAATATCCACAAGTATGTCTATATGCAAATTGTTACGTAAAATTTTAAAAAAGTTTAGGGCATGTCTGCACCTCAAAATTATGACTTTTTCAAGTTTTTTTGTAAGAAGAATCATTAGCTTTTAGTTTTGTAATTAATTCCTACACCTGTGATATCCAAAATAGAATTTTTAAAATTATCTTATTAATTCATATTGTTTAGTTTTGGGTGATATTATTTATAATTTTTCAAGTTAAGGAATACTGTGGTAAGCTTAGCAGCTCCAACACACCAATTTTCTCTGAAATCTCTGAGGAAAACTGGTATTTTCTACTCTGAGTCTAGTTTTCAAAACCATGTTTTGGAAGTCTTAACAAAGTTAATTTTAGATGTTTAGAAGTCTGGTAACTTAAAATGGCTTAACTGACCTTGTTTCAGATTTTGTTTAACATGTTTTTGGGAACATTGTTCCGTTAGCGATTTAGAAGTCAGCAGCATTATGATATCAAATGTTTCTCATTAGATCAAGTTACTCAAACAGCTAGTTTGTTTGTTTGTTTTTGTTTCTGACAAGAGTGATTAACTGATGTAGTAATTGCTAGAACAGACTTTAGTAGTGTTAGTATTCCATCTTAGTTTATAATTTTCCATCAGTAGTGTTGTTGGTAAAACTCTTTGTGTATATCTTATGGACTAGAGGTGCCTAAAATAGGCAATATCTGTCAGATGATCCTTTTGATTTTGTTTCCCTTGAACAAATAACTGCTGTTGAAGGTGAAAATATGCTTTCAATTTCTAATGGAATTTCTTTTCATTTCTCCTATTGAAATGGTTTTACAGGTGAGCAATTTCACATTTTATTATAAAATAGTTTGAGGCAGGTGCCTAGAAGACGGGGAGAATGGCATACTCCATTTCATTGTGGCATATATTAAACTTTTAAGAGCATATTTGCCTGGGCTTCTGCTGGATTTGGTCGAACTTTAGCTGACAGATAAGTAATCATTGTATAAACATTTTTTTCTTTACTGAAGTTTAACCTCTCTTCATTCAGACTTCATGATTTCTGCATTTTTTGCATACAGTAAAGTGTTAGAAACCAATACAGTGAAAACCATACTGTAAATGAGAAAAGTCAAATAAAGAGCTCAATTTTCAGAGTGAAAGTACAAGACATTGATTTACCTATTTTTTAATATAGAGTAAGACAATATCTAATAAAGTCTCATTTGTTTCCTTGTAGCTATTTACTGTTACTGTTGCTCTATCAATAACTATTATATTGTAGTCTTTTTGTTGCTATAAAACCATATGTTTTAAACAACTAACTATAGCTTTTTCATGTATAGCTTTATGTTTTAAAAGGACAGCTTATTAGTATTCACATTTGACATCCAAGATATCTTGAAATTACTAAAACATGATTTAATTACCAGGAAAGAAAGAAATGTCACATAGTGATATTCAAGCCCCTTTAGATACCCATAAGAAACTGTAAATTTAAGATACGAGGTTGGAAATTACAGTCTATGACCTCACATGTATTTTAGTACTGAGAATCTGTTTACTCATCAAGTAATGAGTAAATGGACCTCCTACAGTAAGATCAGATAATAGCCACTAGAGATTTGATGCGTGCAGTGATTCCGTTTTTTTCCTCAAAGGTTTTTGTTGAAAGGTTGAGTTTTATTAAAAAATAAGGCGGCAAGGAGCCATTATTATATATAGTATGAAGAATCTTGAATTCCTCTGGAAAGGAATATTCAGGATTTAAAAGAGCATAAGTTTCTGGAAAGGTAAGAACCAGTATATGCTGACAAAGTAATACTTTATCATACAGCACTGTGTAATCTTCTCCATAGAAAGCATTGCACATAGTTACAAATCAAAATGTTTTAAAACAGCTTAAATATCACTACTGTGTATTGCAATATAAATAACAATTAGGAAAAATCAGGAAAATATATAAGGTGTCATATTACTATTGACACTTCATAAATATTTGAGGATGGGACAGTAGAAGCTGAGTAGCTGTTTGGTAAAATAAAAAGTCCATTTTCACTGAATGCTCAGCAATTCCAGTGTCTTTTTTTCTCAGTAATTTCTATGCTTTCTTCTATCCTTNTGTTTCTCATTAGATCAAATTACTCAAACAGCTAGTTTGTTTGTTTGTTTTTGTTTCTGACAAGAGTGATTAACTGATGTAGTAATTGCTAGAACAGACTTTAGTAGTGTTAGTATTCCATCTTAGTTTATAATTTTCCATCAGTAGTGTTGTTGGTAAAACTCTTTGTGTATATCTTATGGACTAGAGGTGCCTAAAATAGGCAATATCTGTCAGATGATCCTTTTGATTTTGTTTCCCTTGAACAAATAACTACTGTTGAAGGTGAAAATATGCTTTCAATTTCTAATGGAATTTCTTTTCATTTCTCCTATTGAAATGGTTTTACAGGTGAGCAATTTCACATTTTATTATAAAATAGTTTGAGGCAGGTGCCTAGAAGACGGGGAGAATGGCATACTCCATTTCATTGTGGCATATATTAAACTTTTAAGAGCATATTTGCCTGGGCTTCTGCTGGATTTGGTCGAACTTTAGCTGACAGATAAGTAATCATTGTATAAACATTTTTTTCTTTACTGAAGTTTAACCTCTCTTCATTCAGACTTCATGATTTCTGCATTTTTTGCATACAGTAAAGTGTTAGAAACCAATACAGTGAAAACCATACTGTAAATGAGAAAAGTCAAATAAAGAGCTCAATTTTCAGAGTGAAAGTACAAGACATTGATTTACCTATTTTTTAATATAGAATAAGACAATATCTAATAAAGTCTCATTTGTTTCCTTGTAGCTATTTACTGTTACTGTTGCTCTATCAATAACTATTATATTGTAGTCTTTTTGTTGCTATAAAACCATATGTTTTAAACAACTAACTATAGCTTTTTCATGTATAGCTTTATGTTTTAAAAGGACAGTATATATAGTTACAACATTAAGCTGAGTGTTGGTTGAAATGCATTCAAGCAGAGGTGATATTAATATCTGTACAAAGTAGAATTAAGGGTACGTTGTCCACATTTATTACATTGCATCCCTAATATTCTTGGAAAATAGGGACTAATAAAAGCACTTCTGAGTGAGTGCCAAAAAAAAGAAAAATATAGGAGTTTCAAAAAATTAGTCCAAAGAGTTTGAGAGTCGTGTCTATGAAAACTTTCTTTCATTTCTCGTTATTATTCTTTAATCAGGACTATTGCTTGTAAATCATGTGAGCCCATTCCCAAGATGCATGCCAGTGAATAATTTATTCCTAATTTGGTATAATCTCAGGAGACATTCAGAGCACCCACATGATATGTACTACTTAGTAGCAACCTGAATGAGGGGTCTGAGTATTTGTGTGTGTGCTGCTACTCTACCATTGCTGCTTATGTAACATTTTAGTTTCCATATTGAAATACTTTAGAAATTACTGTTTTCATTTACTTTTATTTTTATCTTTGTTCCTCAATAATTTTTTTTCCCCAGGCTAATTTAAGGAAATGTGTAGATAACTACTTGCCAATACCTTGCTTCAAAATGGAAATTTCTAGAATTATCGCCATTTTGTAGTTACATAGCCACCTGACATGCTGTGTAATGTATCCATTCCATAACAATTTATGTTTTTGTAGATTGACATGTAGAATAGTTGATGTGACTTCATGATGTTTATCTTCTAGGTCAAAAATAATTGAAGAAATGTCTTAGGCTTGCTAAATTGACTTTGTACCGTACAAGGTAACTACACAATGAAGTAATATTAATTTAGAAACATCATGATATGAGAGGAATTCTAGTCTGTTCATATGTGAGAAGGTATGTTAGGGCTAGAGAAACTACTTTGAAATAAGTAATACCCTACATCTTACACAACTTGGGATGGAAACCGTGGAGGGTAGCACATTCTTCCCTCTTTTTTATGTTGTCGGTGTGTGGATGCAATTTCTGTTACACTTATACATTTAGTAAAGATCACGCTCTGATTAAGTTACAGCTCCTGGAGCAGTTCCACAACCATTGTGAAAGTTAAAGAATTGAAATATACAATTTCTATTTCACTTTTTATCATCTATATTAAATATGCATACAGGTGGCAGCCAGTTAACATTCGACAAAAGGGAAAAAGCTGTAATGGTTCAAATATATTATCCATATATCCAATTTTTCATTTCTTTTCTTTGAAGATATTTCCCAGTACAGTGAGTTTGACAAAGTCTTTCCCATGTTTTATCTTTATTGTTCAGGGGGAATATTAGGTCAAGCTTGCAGATGAAGAAGAATAGAGGATGAGAAAATATCACACATTGAGAAAACATAGTGATTTCATGCAATGTTTGGTGATGGAGAGAGAAGCCGATGCTTGTCTAGTTCAGTGCATTTAGGTTAGATTTAGGAAAATATATTTAAAAAGAGAAATCAAAATAATGTATGTATACAGGTGATGTTAATGTACCGCTGCTGCAGAAGGAAAAAAAATAGCTTATTAGTATTCACATTTGACATCCAAGATATCTTGAAATTACTAAAACATGATTTAATTACCACATAGTGATATTATTAATTTATTTATTAATTATTATTTAATTATTTATTAATTATTATTTAATTATCACATAGTGATATTCAAGCCCCTTTAGATATCCATAAGAAACTGTAAATTTAAGATACGAGGTTGGAAATTACAGTCTATGACCTCACATGTATTTTAGTACTGAGAATCTGTTTACTCATCAAGTAATGAGTAAATGGACCTCCTACAGTAAGATCAGATAATAGCCACTAGAGATTTGATGCGTGCAGTGATTCCGTTTTTTTCCTCAAAGGTTTTTGTTGAAAGGTTGAGTTTTATTAAAAAATAAGGCGGCAAGGAGCCATTATTATATATAGTATGAAGAATCTTGAATTCCTCTGGAAAGGAATATTCAGGATTTAAAAGAGCATAAGTTTCTGGAAAGGTAAGAACCAGTATATGCTGACAAAGTAATACTTTATCATACAGCACTGTGTAATCTTCTCCATAGAAAGCATTGCACATAGTTACAAATCAAAATGTTTTAAAACAGCTTAAATATCACTACTGTGTATTGCAATATAAATAACAATTAGGAAAAATCAGGAAAATATATAAGGTGTCATATTACTATTGACACTTCATAAATATTTGAGGATGGGACAGTAGAAGCTGAGTAGCTGTTTGGTAAAATAAAAAGTCCATTTTCACTGAATGCTCAGCAATTCCAGTGTCTTTTTTTCTCAGTAATTTCTATGCTTTCTTCTATCCTTATTCATGTCCCTTTTTATTTTTTCTCTTTTAAAGCAACTTTTGACTTTTTTTTGCATTTGATTTTTTAGTTTTAGATTTCCAGTGGTTCCAGCTCTCCCAGTTCCAACTCCCTCCCATCACTCTGCTTAGTGTATTAGACTGAAATTGCTTTGAGCGGTCAGGACATGTGTGCTACCAAGACAGAGTATCATGGAGAGGCGTTAAGAAGTTTGGGCTGTTGTTCCCACTCTGAATGTGTTATGTAGTTCTTTGTTGTCCTTGCAGTCATCCACATTAAATGACAGAGTGAAAGCAGGGACAGAAATAGACCTTGCTTTTTACTGAACTGTTCACAGTTTTGTCTACCAAGTTTAGCAGGCAAAAATCATGCTTCACAATAAATTCAGAATTTTACAGTGGGTCAGTCTGAAGGCTGTAAGATTTCTTCAGTTACACAAATTGTTCTTTTCTGGAACAATTGGTCAGGGACAAGGCCTTCTCCCTGTTTCCTAATCAGTAGGAACAAGAGCTATTATATTATCATGTTCTACACTATACCAATAGTTTCAGATTTGCAGCGAACATTTGTCCTTTCCTCAACACCTGTAATCAGTTTATTTTCTCCATTCTGTTTTCCATGCTGAACTTCCCTCCACATAGTTGTTTCTCTTCAAATCTTTATTTCACTAAATTTTTCCTGGTCTTTCTTACTTCAGCAGGTCTGTTGCAGATTTGCACTGCACTGTGTATTTGACAACTGATCTGAAGATACGGCAGTATCAAAGTGTAATATAGAGAGACTTAAGTTTTAACTAGATGACTCAATTTCTAGCTGCAGCCTGTACTGGGCAGCTTCAGTTCAGCAGCAGCTGTAAATCATGCCGTCCTCTCCCCCCAAAAAATTTAGGGGGGAAGCTTTTGCATTCTACTTTGTATTTCAACAGCTATCCTGTGACTGGAACCCAAACAATTAAATTTAAAACTTAACAAAGTATCCCCCAGTGCTACACTAGAGACATTATTTTAAGGTTTATGAACCTAAAAAGTCATGCTCTGAATTCTCTGGTTCTGCTTCAAGAAAGTTTGGTTGTTAGGCTGATCTCTCACATCTGTGCAAAGAAAATATTATTTCGCCACCTGCAACATCTCTGTAAGTAAAGGAAGAGATGTCAGGTTTTCTGTAGTAAGCAAAGATGCTGGAATTTCTGCACATTATCATAGCCTTTGTTCATTTCTTCTCAAGCTCAATTTCTCACTGTGCATATATAAATTTTATCTCATTTTCTTTACTTAGCACTAGAATGCTCAGCCATAGACTTCTGTGTGACAATGAATCATCTGACTGTATACTCCATTCCCATAAAAGAAATAAGGGCACTAGGGACCATATGACACAAAAAAAAATTCCAGAGCCCTTCCAAGTGTCACTGTAGCAAAATTCCTGTGTAGCTTTTGGACTCTACATTTAAAGTGAGTGGAAACATTCACTCTTCCACACTAGAGGAAAGTACTATACATGTTTGACATTATTCTAATAATAGAAAAGCTTATTTCTTCTTTCTGTTATTGAAAATCTTGTTTCCACTCTTTCATTTGTGTGACAGTTATAGAGCATATTTTATGTTTATCTTTAATTACTTTCAGAGGAAAGAGGTGAGCTATTTAGTCTGTTTCAGGTTAGGTATTTGAGTTTTCAGGAAAACATGGAACCATGAGCAGAATAATTTACTTTATTCCTGTTTACAAAATCCCAGCTTCTTTTTTCAAAATTTATTTTATTACTTTTCCCCATGATTAAATATTCATGATTAAAGAAAAGATGTTTAAAGTTGCTAAACCTAATTACAGAAACATTATGCAAATTTTCTCTAAGGAGCAAATAACTTTCCAATGACATTCTGATATTCTTATATTGGTTATTCTTTTGTTTTAGAGAATTTGTAGTCAGTCTGTATTTTTAATTTATTTTATTATCTTGCAACATATTTATTATTACAAATAGTCTAAACAGTGGTAAAATCAACTTGATTTAGATATTGAATAATGTCTTCTGTTCAAAAATGCCTTGATGACTAGCTTGACTATTTTATTATTCCTTCCCTCAAAACATTCATAAAAACTCCAAAAGACATGCTCAACTGTACTACAGATCTTTAGCTGATATTTGAGAGATTCCATTTTGCCAAAGAGGAAAGTATAAGCCCATGTTGTAATGTAGTCTTAATGATCACTCTGTTAATCATTTCCCTGTACTGCTCAAACTACTTTTGTTGTTGTTTATTCTGAGGTGCTCTCTCTCTCTTTAAATGGGCAGATAGTGAGATTGCATGTATGTAGATATGACACCACATGTATATATGTGTATATGTGTAAATGGATTGGTGTTGAGTTCTGCTTATTAAACACAGTTTGTGCAAAGGATTGTCATTGGTTTAACATGAAGCAAAATTATATTACAAATTAAAATTCATAGAAATGACAAGATTTTTTTTTCCATCTGGAAAAAAAAATATTTACAGAGCTTGCTTTTCTGCATGAAAAAATCCATGACCTGAAAATGGCACTTGTTCACACTCTGGTTACAAGGCTTAGATCAACATCTTTTAAGTAGCTAAAGAGTAGCCCACATCTTTTGGAAATAGAAATCCAATGGAAATTTCCTATGGGGGTTGTCTTAAAACCAGATGTAGAGGGTTAAAAAATTAAACAAATTAGAAAAGACTCAAAATACTAGACCACATACTCTCTAACCATTAGTAAAATTCTGAAAGCATATGTATATCTTAAAATATTTATGCATATATACATGGATTTGCTATACTGGCAAATCTTTTGGGTTAATAAAATGGAAATTTGGAGGAGAGGTGAAACCCATATGGCATATCTGTCAAAATATTCATTACAAACAAAACTCTTTACAATTTTTAACAGTAGATGTTATTTTATGCACATGTTTTGATGTCTGCATGATTATCTCTGTCATTCCTGGTTTCTAAGCAAGCTTCTTGTTTAATTTGACAGCATTCGTTCTCCTCTAACTTTTTAGATGTGTATTTCTTCAGAAAAGCTAGTATTCTATTGTCAAGTGTATATTTACGCTGGTAAGTAAATCCTCACTGACCTTTTCTAGATTGTCATTGTCCTTATTTGACATGATTAGCACTATGCAATTTATTTAGCATCTTTTGTTTCAGTGTAGCATTTAAGTACTGTGTAATAATTAAAGTGCAATTTATGCTTTAAGTGTCATTTTTCTCCCACGTTTATTCCTGATGCTTTTATTTTTCCTTTTTTTTTTTTTTTTTTTTTCCCCACTCCAATCTCTTCATTGCTTTTTGGAATTAAGAAGTCATTAATGAAGGACATGGGAGTAATAAATATGAAAATTATTAAATTTGATCTGAATAAGATCTGTAAGTTGTTCCCTGTGTATGAGTTGCTGTATTGGGTCTGGCTGTTAATTTTCCCCACAGCAGCCCTCACAGTGCTGTGCTTTGTATGGGTAGCTAGGGAGGTGCTGATGACACACCAGTGTTTTGGCTGCTGCTGGGGAGTACTTGCACAGCATCAAGGCTGCCTCCCCAACATTGCCCCACCATCAACAGGCTGGGGGTGGGCAAGGTCTTGAGAGGGGGCACAGCCAGGACAGCTGACCCAAACTGACCAAAGGGATACTGTACTATATGACGTCTGTTCAGCAATAGAAGCTAAGAGAAGGAAGAAGGAAAGGGGACATTAATTTTTACGAAGCTTTTCTTCCAGAGCAACCGCTATGGGTACTGAAGCCCTGCCTCCCAGGAAGTGGCTGGACTTTGCCTGCTGATGTAAAATAGTAAATCTTTTGTTTTCCTTTGCTGTCTTGCACAGCTTTTGGTTTTGCTTTATTAAAATGCCTTTATGTTGACCCATAAGGTGTTTTTCATCCTATTTTCTCCCCACCATGTCCTGCTGAGGAGGGGAGGGATGGAACGGCTGGGTGGGCACCTGGCATCCAGCCAAGATTGACCCAGTTGTTTAACTGAAAAACTAGAACAGAAAATAGCTCTGATATTTTCCCAGTGTTTTAGTTTGGAACATTATACCTTAAAGTTGCACCATGCTGAAAAGTACAAAGTTGGAATGAATAGGTATTTTTCAAAGGAAAATGTCTACACAGATAGATACACGTTAGATCATGATTAGAACTTTGAATTTAATTGAGTCAGGGCACAAAAATAGTAATGAATGAATATAATACTGTGTGTTAAAAGGAAAACACAGGCAAACATTTTTTTAAACACAGGCAAACACATTTTTGAGCTTTATTTGACAAAATGGCTCAGAAGAGCTTAAAGCAGTATGAGAGCAGTTCTGAATGGCACCTGCCTGCATATCCATTTGTAATATTGACAAAACATAGATTTGTAGTGTGCAGAGTTGACAATTTCCAACCAGATGTTGAAGCGCTGATCTACATAACAGGAATTGTGATCATTAGTTGCCATGCTTGAAAAGGATGTGGACAGATTCAATGTGGTTAGGTGCAATCAGTCCTGAAATTAATGCATAAATAGAAGAGACACTTTTTCATTATAGCCTACTTTGGGGGAAACAGTGGGTGCAGTACTGTCAGACTTCAGACTGATAGATATTGATACAAATCATTTTTATATGATCTGCCTATTTATTAGAATTGCTTTTCTGCTCTCTATATGGAAGTCCATGATGCATTACATTCTGAACTTCCCAATGTTCAGATTGCTGTTCTCATTGCAAGAAATAATGAAATGGATTCATTACTTTATTCTTAAAAAATTCTGATGCATTTTAAGATATAATCTCTTCAATGATTCCACGCACCCCTTTGTTGTCCAGTTCATTTATTTTACTGTAGAAGGGAACACATTATACATATTTTAAGGACAAAAGATTTCAATAAATATTTTAAGAGTGTGCAAATAAAACAGAAACAGGGAAAAGGCCCTGAGAAGATATGAAATCCAAAATTATTTTCATCATTAGTGAAACTCAGGATTAATTATGTCATGACATTATGGTTACAAGCAATTGTATATTTTTGTATAGTTTTAGATTTTCTTTCAAAATTATGTTTTGCAAAACAAGATTCTCCCACTTTGACGTGCAAAGCTGAATCAAATAGAACCCCAAATTTTGCAGATGTGTGGGGTTCTCCTGTACATATTTATCTTTTGCATTCAGCAGATAAAACTGGGAAAACTTGAGTGCTGAAAGAAACTACTATGAGTTCTCTGGACACAAAGATATAAAAAGGAAATTGACACTACTACAGTGATACAAACAATCTGATTAATAATGATTTATTAGACAGGGCTGTAGTGTTACTTCTGGGCTTCAGGTCAGTATTTCTTTAGAGAGTTATACTTGTGGAGGAAAAGAAGAAAACATATCCTTCACTGATAGTTTTAAAAGCAACTATTTTAAAGCTGAATATGAAAACACTGGTGGAGATATACAACCACAAGTATATCATTAATGTAAACCTGAAAGCACACTACCTCTTCACTATTTTCAGATGGGTCTGGGTGTTTGTGCTGATAAGAACTTTGCCTTCACCTCTATGACATACTTTTTTTGAGAGAGAGAACTGTACATTATTTTATTCCATTTTCTTCTTATGCTTTATTTCAAACCTACAATATTTGGGTTATTACCTCTTATCTCTCTTGTTTCTCTAATAAATGCTTCTTCCATCGTGTCATCTTAGATCTGTAGTTTTCTTATGAAATTGTTCCTATCTCAACCCAGGATTCTCTTTTCCTTTACCCCTTTAATTCTCTCACACATTACTGGGAGTGGGGAGGGTGAGAAAATGGTTGTTGTGGGGTTTTCCCGCTGGCCAGGGTCAAAATCATAACATAACTAAGCTACGATAAAACTGTAAATAATAATAATAGTAATATATGCACATATACAAATATACAAATGAGTGACACACAGGGATACTGCTCACCCCTCAATGAGCAAGGTTCAGCCTGTTCCCTGCTAATGATTGTAGAATAAAGAGAGTCCCAAAACCACAATCACGGACAAGAGATAAGAAGAAGCCCAGATGTCCGAGGGACAGAGAGCCAACTGAGAGATGACCCCGAGAGCGGGGTGACCTAGAGAGAGTCAACCTGGAGAGAGAGAGGGTGCAAGAGACACACTGATCACTTCCAGGCAGATACTCTTCTATATACTGGAATTCCTTGATGCAATTGCATCTTTCTGTTGTCCTATCACTATGAATGTTGAAGGAGAGTTTTTGGCTTGATCTTCTCTGTACTCTCCAACTAGGAAAAGAGCATCCTTATCAATCCCTGATAAAATTTTTGCTCTTAAGACTGAGAAATGCTAGTTTTCTCAGACATGAGAGTCTCTTCTGTTGTGTACACCTAATCATCTTGTTGAACTTACACTAGACTTTTTCTGGTATGTCAATATCTTTCTTTTACTGGAGAGCTCAGTACCGGACACAGTACTCTAGATTTGATTCCATAAGTGTTGAAAGGAGGGGGAGGAGGAGGGGAAGTGCTGCTTCCCTTTATCTGCTGGCATCACTCTTGTTAATCCAGCCTAGGATGTTGTTGGTCTTCTTTGCTGCAAGGGCACACTTCTGATTAATATTTGACTTGTCACAAGGACTCTCAAGGTCTTTTTTGCAAAGCTGCTTTTTATGCTGTACTCGATTAATGCTGAGCAGGTGCAGGACTTGACACCTTTGCTGAACTTCATGAGGTTCCTATCAGCCCATTTTTTCAGACTGTTAAGGTTCTCCTGAATAGCAGCCCTACTCTCCAGCAGCACAATTAGTACAGAATATGTACTAGGAGGGTCAAATGTAAAAAAATGAATTTTCTATAGTCCATACATAATAGTTTAGCTGCTCATTTTACAGAAGTCTGGTACTGTTTGTTCATTTCTGTCACCCTCTACACTCTAAAAGCCGATCAGTAAACAGAGATGCTTATATCTCTTTTAACTTGAGATGCGTCCTTTAAGCAGAGGATTTGTTGACGTAGTACAGTGGCATGGTCTTGGCTCAGTATTACTGAAAAAAATTGTTGATATAGCAGAAGAAACTAGACAAGTTAAAACTCTGTATTATAAAAAAGGTAAAAAAAAAGACAAAAGCGTAACTTGTTGAGACTGTAGTCATTAGCAGTTCAAGGAATCAAGAAGACAAATACTTACCTGAAAGATCATAAAATATTAAAAGGCCGTTCAAAGAACAGTATGATGGTAACTAATGTATTCCAAGCAGCAATGGAAGTTGACCTTTCCCCACCTGGCAGATGACTGCCTGGTCACAAAGATTCATTGGTTGTCTCTATATGAGAAAACTAAGGCTTGATCTAGAAGGTACTCGTTCCAGACACTTGTTCCATGAGTATTAGTCAATAAACAGTTGTACTGCACTTTTAAGTTGTGTTTATCTTGCTTGCATGGTCACTGTGTCTGTCAAAAGATATCCGAAGAAAAGAGACCCAGAAAGAGATTACAGAACCAGCATTACAAGAAGGTTGTTGCAAACCACATACATTTTCAGTCTGAAGGTCTTGATGTGCTTTAAAGAGATAGCAAAGATGAACACATATGGTGCATGACTGCCTATTCCTATACTAATACCAATGAGTTTCCCTAAGCAAGTAGTTTCTATCTCCTCAGTTTGTTTTCCTTTTCTCCTAGAGAACACAAGCTGATGCCTTACATGCTATGTGTTAAGGACAGAACACACCTCTCACCTTTCTGACAACTGAGAGGGCAGACAAAAGGTATAAATCCACCTCCTGCAGCTCCAAATGTTTTCATTTTGACTGGATGAAAAACCCCCAAATAAAAAAAAGAGCAATGGAAAAGGCTGACACTCAGTAGGATATCTTTGGTCTTCAATAAACCATTCTTCATTATCTTCAGTTTTCTGTTGCAAATAGGAGCAATTTCACACAAGAGCAAGGAGAAAGTAGTCTTCTCATCCCTAACAAACTGTTTCCTCTACAAGCCAGAAGATTACCTTCACTGTTCTCCTTCTGGTACTCTTCCTTTTGTGCTTAGTACTTGGAAGAGCATAGAACAGATTTTAAGCTCTCTAAGGAAATATTTGAGCCACATTATTCGTATAAATTGTTTTATCTCTTGATTTATGTAACGTGTGCCTGAAGTGGATGAATTGTTTCATTGAGATCACTATAAGAGAAAAACCCCAAACAATGTTAAAATTAAGCATTAATAATTCATACATTTTTTAGACATTTGTTTCAGTTAAATAAAATAGAAATGTAGCCACACAAAAATCCATACAGTTTTAAGCTGATTAGATCAATAAAGTATGATCTCATGAAGTATTTTATTATTATTCTTCCTTTCTATGCTAACTGACTTCAGAAAAGCAGTTTCTGTACATATCTTTTGTTGAATACTGCAAAACTGTTAAGTGGATTTATTGTAAGATCATTAAAAATATTCTATTCATTCAAATTAACTCCTTTGTTAAGATTTAGTATTATAGATAAATGCAAAAATTCTAACAAAATAAAGCTTCTCTCTTGATTGTTTAACTTGGATAAAATATCAGCATCAGCCTTTGTAGTGGGATACAAGGTTTCAACTTCTTTTTAAAAACCTGCTGATTTCATTAAAAAGTGTTTCCAGAATTTACAGCTGCAGAGGTGAATGTGGAAAAACTCATGCTACAA
This sequence comes from Syrrhaptes paradoxus, assembly GCA_013400615.1. Taxonomy (NCBI): domain Eukaryota; kingdom Metazoa; phylum Chordata; class Aves; order Pterocliformes; family Pteroclidae; genus Syrrhaptes; species Syrrhaptes paradoxus. The sequence continues at coordinate 13,194 of VZTO01014469.1, read as the reverse complement.
TATCCATTTGAGTCCATAAAGACCTCAAAAAAGTAGTTGTGAGGAAACCTATACTTAAAGAAAGTGTTATATGTGTGCTGATTTTTTCAGTGCTGATGAAACACGGCAGAAAAGCAAGACAAAGGCAACAAGTAAGTCTGAAAGCATATAAAGAAAAGGGAACTTAAAAAACCACATGTGCTTACAGTCTGAACATCACTGTCTATTGTCAGCATCTCATTTTGCCATCCCACTAGGAAGAATTTAATCTTTAAGCACAACTTTTGGAGAACTTCAGTATAAAGCTAACAAGACACACCTATCTATGTCATCTTAATAAAACTTTCATATCAGTGCCTCTGAATAATCTGTATATGACTAGAATGAAACGTTAAAAATGTGTTCATTAAATCGAACTTCATTATGTCGTTTGCAAAACCTGGAGCAAGACTAGCTACAGAGAAGGAACGAGTATATGGTTAAATTCAATATGTTCAAGTTGTATTCTGACTAAAGCAAAATATAATCAGATAATTTGAATATGGAGTACCATATCCACACATGGTGTAGATTTTTATAACTGGAAAATAGAAAATAAGGTTACTGAAAATTATCTTGCAATGGTATTACATGTATTCCTGTTCTGATACTGAAAAAATACTACAAATTCAGTATGTGTAAGTCCCACATTCTTCTAACTGTATCAGTAATGAAGAAGATGAAGAATGAACTGGGAAAGCTACATCCTGTTTTAAAAAAAAATGCCATCTGACTTTGAATTAAAACTGTCCTAGAATTATAAGCACTGTAGAATTGAAGTCACAACCAATTTCCACTTTAGTTAATAAAAGCTGCCCGCAAATTGAAGTTGAAGATACAAAAAAAAAAAAAAATTTGATACAGCTTTAGTTGGAAGGCAGATTTATTTATTAATAGTATCTCTTATAGCTTCCTTTCCCTCTCATGAGTTGTGGAGGGTGCAGTTTCAGTGACTGCTGTAATTCTTCTATAACTCTTCCACAGGTGGTCTCTTATAAATCAATCCTGTCTCTCTGACTGTCTGTCTAGCACTGCAATTCTGGTCATTCAATTCATAATGAATTCTACTGCTGTATTAACAGGACAGTTGTCTAGCATGGGGAGGACAGGGTTGATTGACTAGGCTTCTGTGCAAGAATTACAGCAGAATTGCAGCACAGATGCAGAAATTGCAGCCTGCTGCTCCATGGAGGAGCTTGAATGAAAATGGATGTTGGGAGAGAGGAATTGCACCTATCATAGACATTGCTAATAATAGGAAAGTCTCCCTTAAAATATTCTTCACTTAAAAAAAAACCCAAACCCTGCACACAAAAAGCCTAACAAAACAATTTGGAGAAAAAATTATGAACCTAAAACTTTGTTTTGAAGTACAGTGGTTTTGAAAAAAGAGTACAAAATCATCAAAAGATAGTTGTCTACAAACTGCTGCTTAAAAAACTGTTTTTCTAAGGATTGTAGTAATGTTATACAGTTCTGTCAGCAGTACTACTCTATAGCTTTCATCATTTAAATATCAAGGATATATTAAAAGCTGAATACCGGGTTTTGTGAGGAGAAACAGTTAAAGTGTATTCATTAAAATACAGTTTGACATTTCCATCCTGATTCTTCATTCCAATGTCAACTTAAAAAACACACATACATAGTTTTCTTAAACTGGTATTGCTAAATTTAAGTACAGAATAAGATATTTCAAGGGAATTTCAGGTATGTTATTAACATCCACAAACCAAAACCACTTACTTCAAAAACAGACAAATCTTCATTTTATTTTTTTTTTTTTTACAAATGGCTTTTGGAAGTGATTTAACAGAATTTTAATGCATCTGAGTTAATAAATTTCTGTTATCATAGTTATATTTTAACATATTAAGATCATTACTGCATGTAGGGGCACAGTATAATAATTCAGAAAGGTCCCTGACTATCATCTTGCTTTAATTTGCTCTGTGATGAAATTCACAAAGATGTCACCTATGCTATGAGAGATACATTTAGTAAAAGATTTATATTATCCATCTGTATCAGTATCTTCAAAGTGTTTTTGCAGTATGTCATAGCTTTCAGCTGCTTCCATTTCATTACAGTAGTGATCATATATGATGTTATATAAAACATATATTAATTCATTCTTCTGTCCAAAGCTTCCAGTCCAGAATACGTGTTTCTACAACTTGAACCTTATTACAGTTGTTACTGGTTTTACTGTTTTTACCTCTGGTCCCAGGTCTGTTATTGTTGTAACTATTTAATTATTTTTGTCAGTTTCAGACAGTTTTGCTCCCTGAAATAAATAGGGTTTACTATACATTCAGATCAATAAGTAATAAAATTTAACAGGATTTATTCTTGATTCAGAGTTCCTGCCCCAGAACAGACTACATACACAGTTTTTACAGAAAGAGTAGTACAGGCTTTGATTAACTGTTCCCCATACTAATAACGCTGAGAGCATCTCTAGTATCTTCACTTATACTTTTTAGTATGGATACAGCTAATAGTACTCAAACCAGCCTTTGGAATATCTGAAAATTTTTGATTTCCCTGATCATAGTTATTGTATGCACAGTTATGTGACTGCCATGTGGATATGACTAGATAAATTTATGTTCTGCTTCTGTCAAGGAACAAAAATTTCAAGATCCTGAAATGTGTGTGGTTTTGACATGCACATATGAAGGCAGAGAGGATCCAGTGCTTGTTTGCTCTGGTGTTTATTTACCCTCACTGCTAAATTATTAACTCCTCTACCCTGGAAGATCCATTAGCATTACTTCATCCTGTACATATCACTTGTATTTGGTTGTTTGAACAAGATAGTTCACCAGGCGACACTACATCACACACTATTTGCCTAGTCTGCACCTAGCATTACGCTTCACTCTGGAGAGCTTCGTGACTTGACAGAAATAGTGCCAATCCAAATGGTGAGCTAAATAGTTTCCATGTTTACGTTTCAGTCATACTTCAGGCAAAAAGAAGGCTCGTGTCAGTTGTTTTGATGAGGTAGGTCTGCAGGATGTGGCTGCAGACTGGAAGAACCACAGATGTCATAGCTTTCCAAATTATGACAGTTTTGTTTGTGCTTCCTCCTCTTTCATTTCTCCTCCTTACCCCCACAGAACTCAGCTTCGTGACGGTTCAGTGCTACCTCTGTTGTCCTGTTACAGCTGAGGACTCAAAGTGGGATACAACATCACCTACTGAGCAGGGCCCAATCATAGAAAGAAGGCTGTATTTTTAACCCAATGAGTTTTCCCATCCAGTTCATCACATGTCCACAAAAGCACCTGGCCTGACAGAGTGCAGAGAGCATAGTGGAGTGCAAGGATTAGCCAGGTAAAGGCAATTTAACACTTTAAAAAGTTGCTTTTACTTTCTAGCAACCTATTGGCAGCATGTTGGCTGAGAGAGAAGGAAGGTATCATGTTCTTCTTGGGAAACATGAGGTCTCAGAACCACAGAAGGGAAGTAGGAACCAGGGTCTTTCCTGGGAAGTGACACTTTTACCATGACTGACTTCCACCTTACGCAATAATTCTCTTAGAATCATCAACTCATCTCAAATCATATGATACTATGTCTGCTTTCTTGATGAAAGTCTAGCATTAAAGTCTAGTACATATCTCAGATTAAATGGTGGTAGAAACATATCCATTGTTTCTTAAGTTCCTTACTTGCTCAGTTCTAGCTATTAAAATGTGGTTTCTTCAGACTGTTTGGCGTCTTATAAAATATCTGGAAGCTTCTTACATAAATATTAAGTAACAGAGATATCAACATGGCACCAAGAATTACTCTCTGCCACAAAAATTTCATGGATGGGGAACATTTATTATCAGTCTGCTTAAGATTTCTCTAGAAGAGAACAAAGCCAGAGAAAAGCATTTATCTTTGTCAAATTTTATAACCAGATGTAGGAACTGCTCTGAAAATGAAATTATGTTCTATAAATATTGACTGGCATTACTGATAGTTTATTATTTGCTTCTTTACTGACTGACTCCTGGACTGTTTTTTTGCTTGGTTTGTTTTTTTCTGCTTTTGTCCAAGACTGTTTTCAGACTACATTTACAGTTTTGTGGAAGAGTGGAGGATTCAGGCTGCTAAAGTTAATTTCCTTGGCCTGCTTTTCCATAAGGCTAGGTAGAAATCATACGCAGTCTTGCATTAATTAAAAGAGAAAAAGTTTAAAAGAAAAATAAATGAAAGCATTACCTGGCTAATCAAAATCATTTAGTATTATTCAATAATTCAAAAATTATTTTATTTTTATTCTTTTCAGAATTTTGAACAGATGTAATTCTTGAAAAATTTTCGAGCTTTGTCTACTAATAAACCTGTGCCACTGGTAAGGTTTTGTTCTTTGCTAGGTTTTTTTGGTTAGGATTTTTCCGCAGAACCTAGGCCTTACTTTTCTTGCTCCTGGGACCCAAGATTTTAGTGTATTGCCTTCAGTTGCTTGTATCAATTCTGTGCTCTTAATAACCACCTAGTTTTACTGTTTGCTTAATATTTCCCATTTTGTTTCTGATTTCTACCTTCACATTGATACAAGTGAACTTTCATCAGATTTGTCCTGTTTGTTGAGAGAGGGTGTTTTCTTATCTGTGGGGCTTGCTTGAGCTCAATAACAGTTCTTTTCTCTCAAAGATATCTCAAAGCACAGGTGGAAGAAATTCTTGCTTTTTTGTTTGGTTTCTCAGGGGAAGTTCTGTTAGTTATTATTCTGCTACTTGAACTCTTAAACATATGAGGAAGACTATTCAGAAGTCTAATGAGGAAGCATATGACATTGTGTTTTCAGTATGTATTCTCACCTTTATGGGAAGTATTTATTTGTATGCAAGTTACACTTTGCCAGCTGAGCAAAGGTAAAACTGTAAACTCTCTAGCGTGGATGCAACTATATAATACGAAAATAACATATACTTGAATATATTGGGCTTTATCTGTTAAGAAAAGGTTTAATAATGTAACTTTCTTACATTTTTACTATACAAGTACAGCTAAAAAAAAATCATAAATTTGCTTCGCTTTAAACTGAGTCACATCTGAGCTGTACAATATGATACTGTACTTTATCAGAATTAATTGGAAAGGAGAGTAGTGGAGAGTAGTGGAGAGTAGTGTAGGGGAGAGGGACCTGGGGGTCCTGGTGGACAGCAGGATGACCATGAGCCAGCACTGTGTCCTCGTGGCCAAGAAGGCCAATGGCATCCTGGGGTGTATCAGAAGGGGGGTGGTCAGTAGGTCAAGAGAGGTTCTCCTCCCCCTCTACTCTGCCCTGGTGAGACCGCA
>VZTO01014468.1:17051-37113 GCA_013400615.1 Syrrhaptes paradoxus | reverse complement strand
TCTCCCCATCCCCAGGAGGGGGGCTGAGCAAGCAGCCGCACGGTGTCTGGCTGCCAGCCAAGGTCAAAGCTACAACACTAAGGGATGCTGGTGAAGTACGTATTTGGCCATACGAAAAGGAGATGGGACTTTCTCAGAAAGAATACGAAGTAGTGCAAATAGTCGGTCTGTGTCTGTTGTATCCTGAGTAACGTGGGGGTCTGGAGGCTTATTCTTCAAGGCAGACGCCAGTGACTGCTCTACACAGAGCCCTTTGCCGTGTCTGCACCTTTCCAGGTTTTACCTGTACCTACTTTCTCTCTCTTGTATTTTGAAACGCTTTTCATTTTTCTCCCCTCCCTGTTCCTGTCCAGCACGTTGCCCGTGGCATTCCTCTTCCCCTCCTCTGGCCAGCCAGCCCAGGGTCCACAGCTGCCCATGCCTGGGCCAGGAGCACAAAACACTGGCTGCAGAAGGATGGGAACTTGTGTCACCACACTGAAATAAACCACACATCATCATTTTATTGATTTACTGATTCCAAAGTCCAGCAGAAACAGATGCACAAACTTTGCTTGTACAGGGCTTGGGGAAGGGGATGGTGAGAGTGGAGCCAGCCAGGGAGCCCAGAGCCGCTGCTGGACCGCGTCCTGGCTGGAGGCAAGGCCATCGCCACGCTCGGTGCTGTGCAGGGGGCTGGGGCTCAGCCAGCTCAGGGGATCTGGCAACAGCAGAGCATGATGGCAGTGGAGGGGAAAGTCCATTAAACAGAAGGTGAACGTCAGAATATAGTGCAGGGAGAAGCAGGATGCTGCTGTTCAGAGCTGCCTCTACAACGTCCTGGGCAGAGCAGTCCCAGGCAGGGACGGGTGACTAACGGGTCAGGACAAAAATAAATACGGGGAAGTATTGCAGTTATCACAGCAAGAGCAGAACCACCCCCTACTGAGTGCTCCACCAGGTCGCAGTGGATTTGGCTCTGCCAGGGGATGCACCTTTGGTGTCCGTTAGCCCAGGGCAGGCAGAGCGTGCCTTTGTCCCCAAGCCAAGGGAAGGCTGAGCAAGCCCCTGTGCTTCCACAGCCTCAGCAGCTAGATGCCTGGTGAAGAAAAGCCTGTTGCCCCAAGAAGTATCTGGGGTGCTGCAGCATCTCAGCTGTAGCTCAGTTCTACAGCCGTTACACCAAACCATACGAAGCTGCACAAACATTAGATGCTCAGGTGAGAGCAAGGAAGTAGCTTTGTGTTTCTTCATCCCATCATGCTGCAGAATCAGATCAACTATTGCTGCTGCAACACATCTTTCTGTTTTCATATCCCGCCTACAAACACAGCTGCTCAGTGGCCACAGCATCTACGCTATAGATTTGGGGTGGTGGGAATAGGGGAGGCATGGTCCTGGCACGGTCTAGCTGGCTTACATCAGAGGAGGCACAGTCACCGCAGCAGCTGCAGGACAGGAGCAGTACCGAGGAGCAGCGCGCTTAGAACATTGCAGCATCTTCCTGCCAGAACTTCAAAGCCCTGGACATCTGCCCAGAAAGCGTCAAGGAAAAAAACAAAGTCCCTGAAACCCACTTACATAGAGGCACCAGGAAATGAAGAAATCCTCGCTAGTAACACCCCAACCTTTTATCCCTGCACCTTCTTTCTCATAACAGCTTCTACTTCTTCTGCAAAGTGGAAAAATAATTTTTTTTTTTGGTCCATAGTGGCACAGTGGCAGGACTAACATGCAGGCAGAAAATAAAATAAATTCACTTCTCCTTGCGGAGGCCAAACTCCTTAAAGCAGAGATCGGATGTGCTCAGGTCCCAGAGTCTTCGCAGCATCCCACTGAAGCAGGGGTGAGGTGCACCACCCCGTCGGACACGTCCCAGTGAGGGACCGTGGACGCTGGCCTCCCTCTCAGCCCAGGTCCCAGCAGGTCCACCCAAGGCCAGTCCGGCTCCTCCAGAGCAACACCAGACGATGCTGATCAAGGAGCGCAGGGCTCCTGGCAGACCTGGCTGTAGGTTTGGCTCAGAGGCTATTCCAGTTTTGGAATGAAGTATTTGTACTTGTAACGGTCAAAGAGACAAGCTCAGACCAAATCCTCATGGCAGAAGGACTTGACTATGGCAACCATCCAAAGGAAAAAAAGAAAAAAGAAATCACAGCATCTCTCTCATGTTACCAGAGAGCAGGAACAAAAGGACACAGTGACCCAAAGATCAAAAAAACTCCAAGACAGACAGCTAAAATGTCCTGCAGGACTTTGGGAGCTGCAGCAGAGCGTGGGTACTACCAAGCACTGCCCACGGACACACCACGGAGACCAGAGGCAGGAAGCAACACGGCAGGATTTCCTTCTGAACCCTGCTCACCTGGCACGGCAATTTTTACACCAGATCAGCAGCTCCTACCATTTGACAGCTACCGCATGTTAACTAGGCTTCAAAACAACATCAACCCACAGACAACACCTCATGATTTATAATTCTGTAAAAGGACACTGCCCATTGACTCACAAAGGGAACAAACCAACCCAGAAGCCTCAGAATGGCTGCAACACGGCAACACCTCCTCAACAGGAAAGGTCTGTTCCACCTGCCCCAGGGCTTGCTAATGAACCCATGTCGCTATGGCTCAGCACGCGCCTCACCACCCAACAGTCAGCCAGGTACAAATCCTGTTTCCTCGAACGAATAAAGATGGCAAGCCCTCCTAACCTACAAGCTTGCCAGGTCATCTTCTGCCAGAGTCAGAACATGATCTGCTCTTCCCTGCGCCGGAGAGGTCAAGACAAGCTCCGAGCCATTTATAGCCCGGCACGGCAGCGCTAAAGCACAGCTACAAACCGGGTGGGTTCCACCGACAAAGGCAACGATCAACAAGCTCTCTGGCACGATCGGGTCACCACCGCACTATTCTATCCATTATATCCCCTGACACACCACCCCGGAGCGGGTGGGGGGACACGCAGGGGTGCAAAACCATGCAGGACACAGATAAAAAAAAAAAAAAAAGTCAGATGAGGAGTTTTGCCATTTATCTGTTGAGCGGCAGGGCAAAGAACAAGCTGGATACAAAATTCTGTCACATACACAGGCTGCAAATCTCATCGTACTAAAGAATTCACATTTTTATGTACGGGCCGACTTTTCAGGATTTAGCTGATGGGCAAGAACATCTTTACAAAATATTAAGACACCTTCAGAAAAATCTTGCAAGGTAATGGGTAAAAGGCATTTTCCAGAGACACGGTAATGAGGTAAGAAAATTTCAAAACAAAAAATATTTATACAAACACAAGACCTCAGTGGAGAGAGAAGTCTCCCAGAAGCAGCCCACTGCATGATGTTAGGGGGTTACAACAAGCTTTCTAGATTCTAAATGGAGGTTTCCTTAAATACTTTCCATATCAATTAAGATAAAGCAACAGGTTTTACTGAAGTCAGTAACAATAGCTGCTACCCATCAGCCTGAGTTGCAGCGAAATTTAGCTTTGTGTTGATGTTACCTTTTATCTGAAAGGCTCAAATAGAATCACAGAATCATTAAGGCTGGAAAAGACCTCCAGGATCATCAAGTCCAACCGTCAACCCAACCCCACCCAACCCACTAACCCATGTCCCCAAGCACCACATCCACACGGTTCTTGACCCCCTCCAGGGATGGTGACTCCACCACTGCCCTGGGCAGCCTGTTCCAATGCCTGAGCACTCTGTCAGGGAAGAATTTTTTTCTAATCTCCAGCCTGAACCTCCCCTGGTGCAACTTGAGGCCGTTTCCTCTTGTCCCATCACTTGTTCCTTTAGAGCAGAGCCCAGCACCCCCCTCACTGCCCCCTCCTTTCAGCAGCTGTAGAGAGTGATGAGGTCTCCTCTCAGCCTCCTCTTCTCCAGCCTGAACCCCCCCAGCTCCCTCAGCCGCTCCTCGTCAGCCCTGTGCTCCAGACCCTTCCCCAGCTCCGTTGCCCTTCTCCGGACCTGCTCCAGGTACAGCCACTAGAAAGATTTTGGTTTTTAATCAGAAAAACAGGCAGTGCTGATTACAGCTCTTGTTGCCAGCTGAAGTGCTGTCTCTGAATTTCTAGCCAGCTCTTGACGGGCACAAGGATTACCTGGATCATCCACAATCTGTGCTACAGCTGGAGATGCAACCTGGGATATCAGTTACAGCCAAATCACAAACCCCACCGTGCAACACCATCTCCACTCCACTTTGGAAACCGTTTTCACGTGGCACCAACGCAACGCAAGCTGCCGGGCGACAGGAAGCTCCGTGCAAGGGCAGGCTCCTGCGTACTCGCTTCATAGGGTTCCGGGAACACGCTGCACGAGGAAAGAGTGCAGAACCTCTACGAGGAGCCAGCCCATTGCTACACGAGTTAGGGCACAGAAATCAGGGCATGGAAAAACACCGGGCAGCCGTACCCTCTGCGTGAATCACGTCTGACTCACCCGCACCAATGCCTGAGCACTCAATAGCCAGTGGAAACATTTTCTTTGATTAATCTTCCAAGGCCAAGGTTGCTACCTTGAAATATTGATTCACGGCTTTGTTCAGCTTGAATGACGTGCCTGAGCACTTTCCCAAATATTCCTCGGTGAAACATGGTTATTGGAAAGCTCAGGCTTTGGTCTGCCTCCTCCATTCAAACCTGAAGCCAGCGTGCCCAAAAACCAGCCTAATTTGAAAGACCAAAAAGAAAAAAGGAAAGAAAATAAAACCAACTCCTCCCCAAAAACCTGACCAAACGGCTGGCAACAGTTTCTCCAGCTGCAGACAGAGCAATGAATACAGTCAATGCAAGCAAACATGTCAACTGAAGTGGGTCTGAAGGGGAAAAAAGGCAGCACTTTTTAAACAAGCCTAATTTTCACCAAAATAGCCGTAAATGAAGACATGAGATTAAATTTAACCTGAATTCAGAAGTTATTCACCGCAATTCTGTGGTTCAGGAGTTGGTTTGTTCCTCTCCGGCTCTGACCATATCTGATACGTCAGGTCTGTCCATATTTGAGGACTTGATCACCGCCGCTCCGGTGTCACTGCTCAGCCAGCACCGCGCAGTGCACCGAGATATCCGCCCGACTCCCCCTCGCCATGCCAGCTCACCCACTATCAGCTCTTAGCAGAAGGCTCCTGTGTTAAAACGTGTCCCACCTAGACAAGTTCTCTGCAGCTCTGTGCAAGATGACAAGGAGAGGCACACCTAAGGAGCAGAGCCCAGGAGTGCACGGGGACGCAGGCTGGGGCAACCGTGAAAGGTTCAGGCTGGATATTAGGAAAAATTTCTTCACGGAAAGAGCGATGAGGCATTGGAACAGGCTGCCCAGGGCAGTGGTGGAGTCACCATCCCTGGAGGGGTTCAAGAAACGTGTGGATGTGGTGCTTGGGGACATGGGTTAGTGGGTTGGGTGGGGTTGGGTTGACGGTTGGACTTGATGATCCTTGAGGTCTTTTCCAATCTTCATGATTCTATGGATTACACACACTTCCAGGCACAAATCTAACTGCCAGGTAAGTGCTTCTTGTTGTGCTTATTCCCGACAGCTTATAAAAACCGGGCGAGTCCCTCCACTGTAAACTACAGGTCCTACACATCTCACTTCAGCACCATGACTCCAAAAACCAAGACCTGCTCGGAAGAAGAAGGGACCAGCCTCCATCCAGACATAGAGCCATTGACCACAACCCTTTGGCCAACCCACAACCAATTCTTCATCCATTGAACAGTCCATTGTTCAAATCCACACCTCTCCAATTTAGAGAGAAGGATGTGGTGAGGGACCATGTCAAAGGCTTTGCACAAGTCCAGGTAGATGACATCCATTGTCCTTCCTTTGTCCACCGATGCCGTCACTCCATCATAGGCCACCAGACTGGTCAGGCAAGACGTGCCCTTGGTGAAGCCATGTTGGCTGTCTCCTATCACCTCTTGGTCTCGTATGTGCCTTAACATGGCTTTGAGGAAGATCTGCTCCATGATCTTCCCAGGCACAGAGGTGAGGCTCACCAGCCTGTAGTTCCCTGGGTCTTCTTTTCTCCCTTTCTTAAAAACAGGAGTAACGTTGCCCTTTTTCCAGTCACAGGGGACTTCACCTATTTTTCAACTATGATGGAGAGTGGCTCAGCAACCACATCGGCCAGCTCGTTCAGAACCCTGGGATGCATCTCGTCTGGCCCCATAGACTTATATACATTCAGTGACACGAGGCGGTCTCGGAATTGTTCTGCTGTTCCAGTGGGAGGGATTCTGCTCCTCTCACCCTCCCCTAGAGGTTCAGGGTCCTGACAGCCATGGGAAGCCTGACTGCCAGTGAAGACTGAGGCAAAGCACTTACTGAGGACCTCAGCTTTCTCCACATCTGATTAAGCCAGTTCTCCTTTCTCATTTGTCAGAGGGGGAATAATCTCCTCGGTGTGTCTCTAATGCCTAAGTACCTATAGAACCCCCTCTTGTTATTTTTCATGTCCCTCACAAAGTTCAGCTCCACCTGTGCCTTGGCTTTCCTGATCCCATCTCTACACATCCAGGCAACACCCCTGTGTTCTTCCCAGGCTGCACAAATCCTTGCAGGCTACATCCTTGTACACGAATCCAGTCCACAACCCTCCCCTCCCGTACCTCAACTCGCCCACACCCAGTTCACTCTTTTAATGAATATATACTTCCAAGTTTTAACTTTGGATGTCTCCAAAATTTAGATTTGCAAATCCAAACGTTGTCAGAAAGCCTACTGTTGAGGTGTGAAAGAACAAACTTCCAGTTTTTTAGGAGCTGAAGACTGGATGCGAATGAATTCACAGCAAATGCACGGGTTCCATTTCAATATTCAAACTGGAATTTTCATACAAGTTCAGGCGACCTCAGCACATAGACTAGGATCTGAGAAAAGTGGCTGGAAAGGGAGAAAGCTTCCATGGGATGAAGAGAAGGTGATTGAGCAATTACGTGGAGCTTGGCAGACCTCCTAGATGGATAGATCAATCATAAATCACAAGATTCACAAAGATATGCAGAACTCCTTTTTTTAATTTAAATAAAGATCACACAATTTTGAGAAAGAACAACCTTTTTAGAGACTGTTTGCTGATCTGCAGGGAGTAGGAGGAGGAAGAGAAGATGAGTTAAGCAACGACAGAGGAACTTGGAGATCATGATTCTTCAACACAGACGCAGCAGGGCATCCATGGTGCATTTAAAATTTGGTCAGGCACCACATACACATAGACTTGAGAGCGAAGACAAAAAAAGAAACTATACAAATGAACCAGAGATGCCGAGAATAAACAGAAAATGAGAATTTCTCAGATTACTTTCATACGATGATGTTTTACATACACTGAACACTCTAAATTGATTCCATATGGGAAAAACTCTTCCACTGAAAATATGTGAAAGCTTGAGTTCCAAGGAAATCCTTTTGTTTTATTATAAGAAGCATAAATTTCTCATCCATTTCTTTAGCATGACCTTCATTTGGACTTAAACTCTAGGGAAAAAAAAAAGCTATTTTGAAAATAGCACACAGTGCAGCAAAGTAAGAGCAGATCTAGAGAATGAAACAACCAGTTTCAACCAGTCTCAGGGCATTATTTCTCCAGTATGAGATCTTTTAATGATTTTTTTTTAATGGGATGAGCACCTTGTACTACTCAGCCTTGGCCTGTGGACTGAGTAGTTACTAGCGGTTGGAGTGCACTGACTGCGATCCTGAAGCCAAGCTAGCTTCAGTCCTAGCAAGATGCTCCTTCAGGAGAAGTCTCTGTCACCAGTGGATAACTTCATTGGAGGGCACGCTCAGCCTTTAATTAAGGTTTCCAGCACACATCTTCGGTGAGAGCAAGATTTGTTTCCATCAAAAGTAACCTCAGACCACTCTTACCCATGTGTTCAAGTGTTACAGGAGTTGTTTCAACCTGCGCTACCTGTGTGATCAACTGTGCCACAGAGCACATCCCAGTTAATAACAACCCCCCGCCCCCTTATTATTAGCCCAGTTACACGATCCAGTTCAAACGCAGCCCCACAAACTGGTTTGCTGGGATAAATGAGAGGGTACCAGCAACGTAAGCAGCTTTGTGGGCAGGAACTGGCACAGGCAGCCAAAGGACTGCATGAGTAACTAAGTCCTGGAGGTGTTTCCATAAGTAGTTCTTGGGCGAATGCACATCTATTTATTATTTATTAAAAAAAAATAATCAGTATCAACCCTACGTTTTCCTTAACTTGTCATACAAAAATCAATCTCCATCCTCTATAACTTACGTAGGTACTAAATAAGTGATGTCTTTACAAAATTATTTATGGGTGATACAGTATCTACGCACAAATCAGAGGGCAAAATAAAGATCTGGATACTATTCAATCTGGGTTATACTTACTGCACAAATAAGGTTCCTGACAAGTCAGATCTCCCTCTGGCTAGCAAGAGGAAAGGTTTAAAATCGGAGCGGCAAGCAGAGTTGGGCTATATACTCACTCTTTGTTGGGTAACTCCAGCAGGACAGGCATAGATGGCATTGCCGTTACCAGAAGTAACATTAACTGATCCAAAGTGCCATAAAAAGCATTAACCATTGAACCGAGTATACATTTTGGTACCACTTTGATTAAATTACTCAAGTAACCATTTTCACCCCAAAACTCTACCAAACAGTACTCAAAGGCTTCCACAGCGCTAAGTCAAGAAGAGGACCCAACGCAGTGCACGTAGAGAACACAAAGAAAACAGGCAACAAATAAAAGACGATAAGAAATGATCAGGTAAAAGCAAGTACTCAGACCCCTTCTAAGAAATCACAAGGCTTCCTTCCCCCATTCTTGAATAATTTGAGTGGTTTCACTACAAACCTCACTGGTCGCCAAGTTCTCCATGAAGAGCCACGGGAACACTGAGAACAAAACATGGGTCGAGGGGGAGGTAAACCAAACGCCTCCATGCTCCTTTACAGCATCCAGTCTCCCTTACGGAAGGAACCAAATTCAGGTTTCTCCATGGTGCTCCAAGGTTCTCTGCTCACTTCAGAGGCATTGATCACGAGTACCTTTATTTCAACCTGACACGCACTGAGCACAAAAGGGGGCTTGCCCATAGCCCCATGTCTGCTTGCCCATAGCCCCACGTCTGCTTGCCCATAGCCCCATGTCTGCTTGCCCATAGCCCCACGTCTGCTTGCCCAGCCTGGACACAGAGTCCACACTGTCAGCAGCTTGGACCTTCACTGCTTTCTTGTCCTTTTCTCACCCATCAGCCTTCCTCACTTGTCAACAAGTGGCAATAAGGACAGACTACGTAATTAAAATTACACCTAAACTAAAAGCAAAACTTCGATTTCCTCAACTGCCTCAACACAGCAAAGAGTAGACGAGAAGTTACACCTGAGGTAGATTTACTTAAGAGACAAGAAGTGCATGTACCATTGTATAAGACTTTACTAAGACATCGTATGGAAATCCCACGTGCCATTTCACTCAACTATTTTTAAGGACAGTTCTGGAAGAGGTTTGCAGCACGACAAATACCATAGGCTTTGTTAAGACAGAGCTTGATCGGCTGCATAAACAGCTAAACAACGTAGTAGAAATTGCTTCTAAAGACAGAAAAATCAAGCCAGGTGTCCAAAATGCTGATGTACCCAGGAGGATTTGAAGCAGACCGAATCACAGGTTGTTTGCCACATACTGTTCACATACTTAACCCCAGTCTTTTGCCGGTTGCTCTAGAAGCCAAGGGGGAAGGCCCTTCTTTCCCCAGTTCTTTATCAAGCTTCTTCCCCTCCCCTCCTCTAAGCCTCAGAAACTGTGAAAGCTTGGCAAGGATTCCCCTTGTTTGCAGTGCGGGATAAGAACTGGTTCCTGGACTTGCTCTGAATATTAATGTCTTCTTTCCTGTAGGGAGTAAGACACTGGTGCTTGTGATGCACCCAGTGGATAGAGCTCAGAAAAGGTCAACAGGAGTTGTCACAAGTCAAGATGACAGACAGGGACAGGGTAAAGAGCCAGAGACGTTTGGTCTAGAGATGACCACAAAGCAGTGAAAGAGGTCTTCATTAATATAGCTACAAAGAGGAAAGAAATTAATTTTTCTCCACCTCCACATGATCCAAGAGCAAGGGACTTAAGCTTCACGGGATATCCAGCTTAGTCATCAGGAGAAATTTCCAACACAAGGACAATGTTGGAAGAAGTTGCCAGAAAGATAATGAAAGACTGGCTTAGACACACACCTGTCAGGCAGGATTGATGCATAATTGAATCAGCTTCAGATCAGGTGATTTGGTGAGGTCTCATCTTCTATAATTATTGTATTTACCATGGGGACTAGGTCCTTTAGCACAGGTCCTTCGTTTCTCATTGGAGTCATAGAAGTGACAACCCAAAGCAGAAGCTGATCCATGGAAATTAAGTTCTTTAAACAAGTTTGAAGTAGGAACATCTCCTGGCAATCACAGGGGAAAAAAAATAAAAAAGAAAAAAAGAAAAAAAGAAAAAAAACCCAAACCACACAAACAAACAAAAAACCCAAACAAGCAAAAACCCACCAAAACGAAACTGTCTAGAAGAAACATCTGGAGGTCTCTAGCAAAACCTCCTGCTCACAGCAGGGCGAACTTAGGAGTTAGATTAGGTTGCCTAGAGCCTTGTCCAACTGAGGTTAGAAAACCTCCAAGGACAGAGCCTCTCCAGGAACCTCTCCCCAACTCTGATGAGGAAAATACCTTATTTCCCATGAGAATTGTATTTGTTGCAACTGGTGCCCGTTGCCTCTCTGTGCACCTCTGAGAAGAGTCTGGGTCCATCTCCTCTGCAAGCTCCCTCCGACAGCCAAAGGCTGCTGCTAGATCCCTTCTCCACCTCTTCTCCAGGCTGAACAAGCCCAGTTCCTTCAGTTTCTCCCTGGTTCCTACAATACAACAACCCCTCCGAAGGGAGCACCCCTGCCTGAAAAACCCTTGTGAACATCCCCAGGGGAGCACCCCGTATCTTCTTCCTCTCAAAGGAACAAAGAGGAAGACAGATCCCCCAACAGCCTTGCTCCCCTGCTTGCATCTCCTCTGATAACATGAAAGATAAGCTAAGAAGAAATAAAGTCCCAGCTCCAAATGTCAACAGAAACCTATCAGCAAGAGGAAAATGCAAAAGAAAGGATCTCCAAACGAAGCTAAAATGGCAAACCCGTTCATCGTGTTGGTGGCTCATGGAGGAGGATGGATGGCTTTCACAAAGGAGGGGAGCATGGGGAAGTCGTCACTCCCAGGGCTCATTTTTATTTTATCTACATGTCTGCAGAAACAGATCACTCACAAGGACCCTTTGAAGAACCAAGGACAGCTGGACACACTGTTTGTGGCTTTGCTGACCTGGCTTAAGGCATCACAGCCCCTGAAGCCGAACCCCAACACGGAGCAGGTTCCTGAACACCAAACTCTGCTGGTTCATCTGGCTGCACTCAAATTCAACTCTATAAAACATCCTCAAATTTGAAAGTTTCTTATTTTAATAGAGAGTTGGAAGCAGGCAGGCAGTGGATAAGCCAGGCAGTATCTTTTCATTTGAAAAAGAACCAAAGTTTCATAAAGCAAAGCCCCGGTGAGTGAAAGCTGGCGCTGCCTTTGCCACGGGCAGTGCTGGCCAAGGCAAGGCAGTCATTACCCAGAGGGTGTCTGAGGTCTCCAACAGTCAGTGATTGCTCAGATCCTATCTGCACTTTCAGAAACTGAAGCAGGGTACGCCTAAGGGGATGGTTTCACAACATTTTAGGCTGAATGAAGACCTTGCTGCTACCACAGAGAATCACTCCTCCTCCCCTCTCTGGGAGGTTCCTGCTGGGTTATCCTCGAAGAGCTAGAACAAACGAAACGTTCTCTCGCAACGGCAAGGACTGGAACGGATGCAGAACCCCCTGTGCAGGGGAGAATCATCTCCAGTGTGCACATCTCATCCGTATTAAAGAGAAGAACCCCTATCCTCTCCTGTTTATGAAGGTCAGGTGAAACCTGTAGCAAGCCACCAAAGCATCTTCAGCTGGGCTCAGAAAAACCAAGTGGACTGAGGGCTAAATAAGAAAGAAAAAAAGACATTTGAGATGTTATTCAGGATGCAAAGAGCATTGTTCTGAGTCCTGAGGACCCCGCCTGCCCCAGCCCCAGCCCAGCAGCAGAGCCCACAGGCTCCTGCCAGCCCCAGAGCTGCCTTGGCCGGGCAAGGAGGTGACGAGTGCCAGAGCCAGGGGCTCGCACAAGGGAAGAGGGACTGTGGAGCTGTAGGTGGGGGGGAGGAAGGGTTGAGTTTCTCTCCTTTGATGACAGGGAGTTAGATCAGTCCAGCTGTAACATGTAATCTCATCCTCAGATACCAAAACGCTGAGGACACGTGAAAAAAAGCAGCATCTGGGGAAAGAACGAGGAGCTGCTTCAATACAAGGCACTGGTTTGCATTAGCAAATGCTCCAAATGTCTTTTAAAATTTTTAAAAATATTACCTAAAAAATTCAGCAAGATATGTCAAGGTCACAAAAGTTGGCACATCAATAAAAACCCCACAATAATTTCAGACGGGCTGATTGAATTTCAAAGCACAGCCCTGTAAAAGCCGTCTCTGCGCACAGGGCAGAGGGGAGAGTTTAACGCTCAGGTTGCTCCAAACACTCCCAACCTTCCGAGAACACTCAGCATTACCCCCGCCCCCAGAACCCAGCTGGGATGAAGCCAAAATAAATTTGGCATAAACCACAAGANATTAGAAAAAATTTCTTCAGGCATTGGAACAGGCTGCCCAGGGCAGTGGTGGAGTCACCATCCCTGGAGGGGGTCAAGAAACGTGTGGATGTGGTGCTTGGGGACATGGGTTAGTGGGTTGGGTGGGGTTGGGTTGACAGTTGGACTTGATGATCCTTGAGGTCTTTTCCAGCCTTAGTGATTCTGCGATTATGTGAAAGTGTTTGTTCTTGGGGAGGCGGGGGGGAAAGCAGTGTGAGATAGAACCCAGCAGCAAGACTGTGCTTTGAATCAGGGCTGACAGGGTGCCAGGGATCCTCACTGAAAATGGGAATAAGAAAGGGACCAGCTTGGGCTCCCAAACCCCCGCCTGCAGTGGGTCACCTACTGCCCTGCCAGCACGCCGAGCAAAAATCGGTCTGTTAAAGCAGAAGTGACCTAGAAAGGGTCTAAGGAGACAAACCTGGCAGGGTTTCAGGTCACAAAAGTTAAAATTACACTTTGACATGAAGCCAAGTCAAGACTCCAAAGTCTGTCTCTCGGTGAGCTCTCGCTGACTCTGGGCTGCAAAAGACACGGTCACGGTTCAGCCTGATCCACGTTTCTCACTTTAGTTACTCGAGCAACACACTAGAAAAATTAAATCAGACCCATCCTGCAAAAGCCAGGAAGATATTTCCTGAGCTGCAATACAGAGCCAAGCAGTTCATTTCACACGGATGACGGGAGATGGACCTAACCGTGCCCACAGAACCACTCTTGGCAGCATAATCTGCCTGGGATCAAACAAACAACAGGTTCATAGGATCACATTAACGCAATTTGTTGCTAAACAAGCACTAGCTGAAGTCTCAAGTTCACTTTATGTTTCATTTCGCTCAGAGAAAAGAATTCCACATCCGTCACATAGGTTCTAGAAATAATAGCAGGATACAGGCACTTTGATTCATTTGACATGAAGCCAAGTCAAGACTCCAAAGTCTGTCTCTCGGTGAGCTCTCGCTGACTCCGGGCTGCGAAAGACGCGGTAACGGTTCAGCCTGATCCATGTTTCTCACTTTAGATACTCGAGCGATATACTAGCCCATGCAGCTCTTGGGCTTTAAAGCCATTTATCAGAAGTGGTTTGGTTAATTTTTAGGCTCTAAAGGGAAAAAAAAATCATGTTGGCTTCAATTTCAGGACAGCACAGCGATGACATTCAGTACATATCATCTCAGGTTAGTATTCAACCGCGTTATATATATAACTGTGGTGTAATCCCCCGCGAGTCCTAGGTCAAGCATAACGCAACCAGCAGTCTACAGGCCACGTCTACAAGACAATCCCACCCATCCCTCCACTGCACGAGCCAGAGAGCCGTTTCTTGAACAGAACACACCCCTTAACAGCCAAACAACTCCTCTTCCAATCAGCCAAGCACTTCAACCCTGGGAAAAGATGACGGGACTAGACTCACACTTCACCTTGTGCAAGCACAGAACCAACTTGGATCGGAAAGACTGGGAGTAGAGGGAGTGCTGAGAGAAGAGTCTGAAAACTGAGACTTCTAGACCTGTTGACACCAGATCATCTTGATCTAGACATTCCCCACCTTTTTGCAACCAAGTATGACTTGAGAAAACTAGCCATGTCCTGCCTTCCTCCTTCCCTGGGCTAGGTCTGGGTGGATGAAGACCTGTAACCTTAACTCTCTCTCCAATACGTAGACGCTGTAGTTGCCATAACAACTATTAACAAATACAGTTTGTTGTAAGATGCAAATTCTTTGAAACACAGGTGTCACTGAAACCATTCACCCAAACCCAGCTGTCACAGAAGTGTAGAATAACTAAGAAGGGAAGGGACTTCCAGAAGTCACCTGGTGCAACCCCTGCTCAAAGGATATCTAATTAGATCAGGTTGGTCAAGGCCACGTCCAGCTGAGTCCTCAGTATCTCCAAAGTTAGAGGTTCCACAAGCTCTCTGGGCAGGTCTGAAATTACCAAACAAAAACAGATGCAAGGAAGGTTGGGCTCAAGTCAGACCAACAGGTCTTGCCTCTGACAATGGCCAAAAGATGACTCTTAAGATCCCTCAAACATGATCAAAGTGGTACCTGGAAAAGGGAAGTGTGTCTGCAGCTGTCAGTCACGGTTGTGATTTATGAACAGCCCACACCCTGCACTGACATTTGTCTCTAAAACAATGTTTATTGTTTCACTGGTGAAATTTTAATTGATACCATTCCAAACTTCTTATCAGTACGAAAGGTCCCAAATGCCCCCTCGTGCATTCCAAGATCTCCACGCTCCTCTTCAGTAACAAGCCAAGGCAGATGTTCCACTGCAAAATTCAGCAGCAGATTTACAATTAAAAGAATGGGCCGCAGAAAGCTGACGATCTTCTGAAACCACCCAAGGACCCTGGCTGTCTCAGTCTCCTTTTCACCTCCGTGCTGAGACTCCATCTGCAGTCTCAGCAGAATTTCAGAAACATAGCTATAAACTCCTGAACTGTACAATTCTGTAACGGAGCGACAGAATCACCTGTTTTGCCAACAGAATACTCGGGGATTTTGCTCCAATGCTGCAACATTTTCAGCTGGAGGTTATAAGCAATAAACAAGCACATTCCACTGTCTGAATATGCAAGATACCAGCGAAGACGAAAGTAAAATCCTCTCTGAGAAGTGAATTCACAGGGGTCTTAGTGCAAACTGTACGGAAGCTCTTCCTTTTGTTACAACATTCCCGGAACATCCTCCTTTGGAGACACGAAGATGTGCAGCAGGGGTGGAACACACATTGCAGCCTTAAAACAACTTCACCAGCAGTAAACTCACCAAAGACCAAAAGCATCCCCCAGCACTGGGAACCAGCTCTCATTCATTCTGGCACGTGAAGAACATCTACCTCCTACCAAACACAGGAAACTTCTAGTTTCACACCCAGCTGAAAGAATTCCTGCTACAGAAGTCACTATGTCGATCCAAATCTAGAAATTATCATTTTGATTAATACATTGGCTATTGTTAAAGAAAAATTACTGATCATTTATTTTTAAAAATACTTAATACTTAAGTTCCAGGCTAATATAAAAACAAACATTTCAAACCAAGGAAGCAACAATATGAACTGGAAATACCACTCTATCACATTTTTCTAGTTTTTCTTTGGGAAAAAGGAAAGAAGAGAGAGGAAACAATATGACAATATGACATTTTCAGATTTTTTCATGTACATTTGTCACATGGGATATACCGATTAACTGTCAAATTATTTTGCTACTTATCTTTCAGACGCAAAGAAGAGTTTGCATGTCTGAAAGTTCATCACCTTACCCATGACTCATTAGTTTAATATTAATTTCTATTATCTGCTAAAGTCATCATGGTTACATTAACAATCCCAGTAACTCGGCTGAGGATAACACTCCATAATTTGACACTTCCAGACATAAGACACTTACAGTCATGACATTTTATTAATAGAAACACACATTCCCTAATTCACACACATCCTTCAAATCTTTATTTGAAATGAACATTTAACACAGACCGTAAGCCAAACCAGATCCGCGCAGTGACTTACCAGGAAGCCTGTTCATGTTGACCCCTTGAGCAGAAAGTCCTATTCCCATATACCTTCAAAAAAAAAAAAAAAATCAAAATATCAGTCAAGCCACAAGATTTCCTGCAGCAGAAATACAGAACAAAAACCTCAAAACAATCCACAGATCATTGAAGGCAAGGATGTTGAAATCACAAAAGATTTTCTGTTACTTTTTTAGTCGTTTCTTGAATTTAAGATAAAACATCCGTCTGCTTTAGTGACCAACAGCTTTGCAATATACAACTACAGCTACTCTTTAGTTTTAATTGGTAGGAAAAGGACTAGAAAACAATCAACAATTAATTTCTGGGTTGGGTGATTCAGAAGAGAGTAAAACACATAAGAGCAGACACAGCATGAGACCAAAAGTCCACCTAGCCTCGTGTATCGTCTCCAGGGTGCACAGGACAGAGCAAACAGTTGTACTTTCCAAGAACATTCTTTCATTGCCCAACATACATTTGACCCAATTTCCTAAGCAAAACACGGACTTTCTGGATTTCACGTCCTCATAGATTTTCCTCCACTAATCTGGCCGCTTTCTGAACCTTCGTGAGCTCTTTGAAAAGCCAACATCCTGCAGCCCCACCGGTCAACCACTGCCCAAGCTGGCTTTGCTTGGTACTGGCATTTTCCCAACTGGAAGAGAAGAATGGCATTTCTCTGTTAACCTTCCCAAGGATTTTGAAGTCTTCATTCGTACCTCATTCCCCAATGGTTGTTTCTCAGTGTTGGTTACTCCCACTCTACTCCGTTGTTCCTCGTATGGAAGCTAATCTATACCTCTCTTAACACTCTTCCTACACTTCCAGTTCTGCATCTTCTTTGGGAAGCAGGGGGAAACCAGAACCACAAGCACCATTCACAACACACACACACGTCGATCATTACAGACAACAGTATAATGACTCCCTCTGGTTTGGTTTCTACTCCTCCCCCTCCTGCTCTCTATTATTCCACTTATTTTTGAGTGCAGATGAGAACTGAGCTGATTTTTCCATGGAACAGGGACACAAAGAACTTGTCCCTGCACTATAAGAGGTAGCTCAGAGACCACTTTTTGTGTCAAGTTTGGATTATTTATTCTCCCCCCCGAGAATCATTTTACATCTATCCAGCCTGAACTGCATCTTTCACTTCATCGTCCAGCCACCCAGCACTGTCAGATCATTCTGCAGGTTTCCACAGCCAGCCCTTGATTTTACAACTCTAGTTAGCTTCATATCATCAGGAAAAAATAAATACTGCCTCTCTATTAATTTCACTTTCAGGTCATTTATTAATGCAACGAATAGCAGAGGCTCAGGACACGTCCCCGCAGAAATCCCCTGGTGACCACTGGCAGCTGCAGGGAGGAGAGGGGGAGGACACGCACACACGGGCCATTCGTTGCTCTGCCCCGCTTCCTACCTGGTACCTAATCTTATAACCAATCTTTCAACTACACAAGCTCCTTCCCTTTGCCTTCCTCAAGAATTTTGGAGACTGGACCTTGCCAAATAGCTTTTGCAAATCCAGGCAGACCCATCCTTACACACATCTGTGTTCACCAGCACTGCAAGGCATGGCCAAGCCTTCGCAACGGCTCTTCTTCCTCACAACAATATTCATGCATGTACCCATCCTGTTTGTTTTACAGCTGTCTATTTGCATGGTCTGTAGTTCTCTTAATATCCCTTGGAACCACGAAAGCAGCTGCCCTGCTCAGCTTGTTTTTAATAAGCTTTCACGTATTTATTACTGTGCTTCGAAACGGTTACTGTCGGGCTCCTGTTCACGCCAAGGTAGAAATCCAAACGCTGCAGCCAATGTCCTGCTTTTCTTTCCCAGCATCAGCTTTCTTCCTGTGGCTTCCCTGACTACCTGCTCCATAAAACATTAACCACACCTAAAAACATTATTTCAGAATTGGACCCCAAAGTTACTTTTTTTTCAAGCTACGTGGGTCTCCTGTAGCAAGTTTCCTGCCCTCACCTTCTGTCTCAATCTCTGTCACCACCCCAATCAAATAGCATGGAAATGGTAACAACTGATTTTTTTTTCTTGTTCGTACAGGAATTTTAATCCATAGACATCTCTAAGTTTATCAAACCTTAAGTCTATGGTCTCTTTAATAAATAGCACCACGTCTTCACAAACACGGCCAACTCTGCCTTTCTCTACATATCTTGGCAGCAGGACCTTGCAGATTTTAAACACAGTTTTACAGTGCTTTAAATTAAGCTGTCTTTAAAACCCACGCTCTATTTCAGAAGTGCCCCAGCGCCCAGATGATCCAAACCCCTCCTCTTCAGACCAACTCCTCAGCAACACACCAGGGCTGTTCCTCCCTTCAAAAAAAAAAAAAAAATGCAGAGCACAGCGCGGTGCCGAGGTGTGGGACAGCATCTGGGAGCTTGCTAGAGCACAGGTCCTGGTTTTCAACTTCCCATTTCATAGTTTAAAGTTTTGTAAAAGGAACCTTTTCTGTACTTCCCTGTGCCTTCAGCACCACGGGGCCACAACTCTCACTTCACGCCCAGCAGTTGGTACGGTATTTAGATGCCTTGGGAGACGGAGGACTTGGTGGCTACCAGCCAAGTCATGCTGCCGTCCCTCCTGGAGCCACAAACCAAATGGTTGAACTCCTAACCACCACACAGTCCACCCTCTCCTTCTCACCTCCTGCCCTCGGAGGGTTATCTTCAGAACAAAATCATCCGTGGCCATGATAAGGAGAACCTACTGCTGGTCTTGTACCTCCCTTTCATCCAGCTCAGCGCTCTCCTGCCACAAGACTAGGGATTGTAGAAAGCTTCTTGGGGTTACAGTTGACAAATGGGGCGATGCCAACAGGAGGGCTGGCTACAAGCAAGAAAGTTCAGGAGCAGAAGATTTGAACCTCCTGATGGCATTTAGGGCAAACCAGTTTATCTCAGAAACTCTCCAGTCCCAGAGGACAGATTCCAGGATATTTGGCTGGATTTCCTATTTCTCATTTAGAGGGATAAAAAGAGATTTGTGAGGGTTTCCAAAATGTCTAGGATATACACCCTTACGTAGCAAACCTGCTATTCTCTGCAGAAATGCTAAAAACCAGCAGCATGTCTACAAAAACAAGAGCTCAAGGTGCTCTGCTCAAGGACAGGACAGTGGATGCTCCAGTACGATACAGCCTGGACACAGAGCACGCGGAAACGCAAACAAACACCCTGACGGTACTTTGCACTGCTCCAAGTCCCAGGACCCAGGTGAAACAACTACCTCTGCAGAAAGCAGCCTCATAAATCTGACTAATCCTCCTCATCGTGCTTAGCCCTGATGGAAGGAGCTGAAGGGTACCATCCTCCCCACCACGAGCTAACCAGCTCCTCCAGCACGAACAGGGATCCTTCCAGGGAACTGCCAGCCAAAGGGCAGCTGGTATCCGCCTGGACACGTCTCCCTCTGAGGGGGATTAGAGGCTGCCAAGATACAGCCTGAAAAAGGCAACCCAAGGGTGTCTGCTGCCACATGCCGTCAAGCAGCCAGGTGAGACGTAACGAAGAGTGGAGTGGGCAGGATTCACAGAAAACGAAGCCCTGTACAGTCTGCAGTGTGTCCTGAAGAGGCCAATCACCCCTGCTGAAACACAGAGATGCTTCCATAAGGTCCTTCACCAGCAGATCTTAAAGAAACTATCTTGGTACAAAAAGAAAGTCACCTCAGAGACTGATAAGAGACCAAGGATAAGAAAAGTGCTTCCAGGAACACCGAGATGAGGTAAGGATGTCATGTTACAGGCTCAGAACACATACCTGC
>VZTO01014466.1:10702-75604 GCA_013400615.1 Syrrhaptes paradoxus | reverse complement strand
CCGCACCTTGAATCCTGTGTTCAGTTTTGGGCCCCTCACCACAAGAAGGACATTGAGGTGCTGGAGCAGGTCCAGAGAAGGGCAATGAAGCTGGTAAAGGGTCTGGAGCACAGGTCTTACGAGGAGCGGCTGAGGGAGCTGGGGTTGTTTAGTCTAGAGAAGAGGAGGCTGAGAGGAGACCTTATCACTCTCTACAACTACCTGAAAGGAGGTTGTAGTGAGGTGGGTGCTGGCCTCTTCTCTAAAGTAACAAGTGACAGGACAAGAGGAAACGGCCTCAAGTTGCTCCAGGGCAGGTTTAGGCTGGATATTAGAAATAATTTCTTGACTGAAAGAGTGATCAGATATTGGAACAGGCTGCCCAGGGAAGTGGTGGAGTCACCATCCCTGAAGGTGTTCAAGAAACGTGTAGATGTGGTGCTCAGGGACATGGTTTAGTGAGTTAGGTGGTGTGGGTTGACGGTTGGACTTGATTATCCTTGAGGTCTTTTCCAGCCTTCATGATTCAATGATTCAAAGCTGAAGTTACCATATATAATTTCTCACATCACTGTATTTAAGGCAGTGATGTACAGTCTAATGACTGCAAGCAGTTGACTGGAGCTGCTTGTAGATACCATTCACCTGCAGGACATTATTGCCCTATTAAGAAGGATTATCCCCCCTCTACTGCAAGAGCATAAATGACTGCTTTAGCTCCCAGGGCACTGCAACACAAGATAAAATGAGTTTATTTAAGCACTGTGATAATTTCCTAAGCTCATCCACTCTGGGGCTGGGCTTGGCAAGTCGATGCTTTTATGCACTCATGATTCTCAGAAGACTGAGGATTAGGCAGACAAAACCGTAAGAAAAAACTAAAGCCCACTTTTTGCCAACAAAAATGCCAATGACAGGACACAAAAGCTGACAGAAAAAGATACAAAATGTCATTCTTTAAGTGTATTGTAAGGAGATGTATTTAAGAGAACAGTTAAAAATCTAAAATCCAAAACAATGTGGCTTATTTTAAAGAACATTTAATACAGAAATACTTGAACTTAGAGGTGTACACACAAGAGAAACATAGTTTAGATTATTCACACTGTTGAAATTCTTCACTGAACTGAGATACTGCTATAGAAAACTGTGGTAAAAATGGCATGTCTAATTTTCCTGAAGAAACCCCCAATTCTTTCTTAATTTTTGCCATTTGGATTAACACGTCTCAAAATCATTACATGACAGAAACTATTACCTTCATATATTAATGTCTATTTTTCATTTTAGGGATATACAGCATCTATTAGAAGTAATTTTTGTGGTATTCAAATTAAAAAAGAAAAGATGATAATTTTACATTCTCCTGCTTGTAAAAAATCCTTCAATTTGGTCATTGTGTCTTACTAGTCTTATTTTGTTGCACTTCTAAGCATTCTTGTCTGTGTAATTAGATCTATTTGGGTCATTAAATAATTAAACTCACATACCTTTTTTTGTGAGTAATACGCACTGAAGCCCACCTGTGACATTTCCATTTGGAATGTATCACCTTGATCTGTACCTGGTGAAACAAACATATGATTAACCGTAGAGAACCCCACAAGAGATCCAATATTGATGCCTATGAGTGTAGCTATATAGGGACTGTATGTTATTTTTTTCAAATCTACCAATTCTGCCAAAACATTTACGAAATTTATGAACAACAGAAATCTGAGAACTAATAAACCATAGAATACTTGAAGGATTTAATGGCAAATTGGTAAAATGAAGCCATGATGCTGAGTCTCTTCCAAAAAAAAGCCAAAGACGATAATAAAAGATGGCTTGAGTCAGTCTAAAGAGTGTTGTCACTGTGGGTAATCGATGTTTCCTAAGAAGCACTAATAATACCCTGAAATTAGCAGCTTTAATAAATGTATATTCACAGGTTTAAAATGGATGTTTATTATTAAATAGGACTTATAAAACTGTTGTAGTTTTCTTGAACAATACTGTGATGTGGAGGAATATTTCCTGAGCGAGACAGATGGGACTCAAGTAACAGGAATTCAACAGGAGTACAAAAATCCCAAGAGAAGGAGCTCATCTGATCCCCTTGACTTAATTAGCACCATGGGCCTGGTAAAGAATAGACAGAGGTGAAAGAAAGGGAAGATTTCATCCTGAGCACAGGGAGCCTGTAGCCATGAAAAGCTCCTTAAGAAGGGCTGAGGACAGGTCACAAGGTCTCCCAAGCATCGTCTAAATTTGACTTTAGGAAGCTGGCTTTTGGGGGGATGAAGTGCCTCTGAGTCACCTCTACAGCACCTTCCTCCAAACAGTACACAGAGGACTGTGGGTGATTCTAGGGACAGCACCTGGTAGATGCCACACAGATGGTATTACTGTAGCTTTTCAGTTATTGTAATCAGTAACCTAGCCTTCTGATTTGATTTTTAAATTCACAGTTGCTTAGCATGAACAGAAAAACACAGGTGAATCTGACAAGCATGAAGATACCTTTACTCCTCCAGTGGTAACAGCTCCAAATACATTTCATGCATATGGACAAGCCTCCAGTGGATGCTGGAAGCCCAAGATGTAACTGAAATTTTCAGCAACTGAGGAATATTTCCCACAAACAGCAGAAAATAACTTGAAGCTCAGGCTCACTAGCGGTGGGGTAGCTATGGGAACACCTGTGAAAACCAGAGCCCACCTGGGGAGTGGGGAGCAGCCGGCAGCTCCAGCTGCCCCTCATTTTCACAGTACTACACTACGGTGAAGCTAAATAAAATCCTTAGCTCATCAGCTGTGAGAATCTGATCTAATTTTTCAGCACATTGAGTATTTTACCTTCTATACTAAAAATGCGTTCTCCAAGTGTTCCTGCTTCTTCCAGTAGTGCAGCTTCTGATGACACATTAAAGAAATACTTCTCTGTTGGATGACTAGCAATTCCTTTGATTTCTTTAATTAAGTTTTTAGTATCAAGTTCATGCCTGATTAAGTATCCCAAAACCTTGGGTAAAAAAGAACAAAATAAGAAGAGTGAAGGAAATCATGCTGTTACTCCATTTCCCTCTATATTATTTGAGTAAATATTCTACATATTAAAAAACAATACCTTCATTCATATTACTGAATTGCTTATCAGACTATATTCCCACACAAGGGACCACTCAGATAGGAAAAATACATAACACAAGGCAATGGAGAAAACCACTGAAGTTGCTCAGGTAATACTGGTTTTGCTTTTTCAGCCAGTTACAAAAGACGAGTATTTCACTAGTTCATAAGCATTAATTTCACCTAGTTTCAGTCTCACCAATTTAACAATGCATATATTATATACAGCTTATATATAGAACATATATTTTCATACATACATAACAAAATGATCTTCAAAAACTGCAATAGTATGTAATTATAGTATTACTTACAGCAATGCCAAATCTGGTTATATTGTCTTCATTGCATTTACCTATCACTGTTTTCAAGTTGGAGCCATCATGTGATTCACCATCTGTCACAACAACCATTACTTTTGTGGCAGTCGGACGTCCTCCCGATTCAGGTGAGAAGGCATACTGTCTGTTATAAAATATTGGATTTTTCACATGTCAATTTATAATGAATGGAATTTGGTATTTATACTGTAATGAATACATCCATCACTGACTCAGAACAAGGTGCACCTGTAGTGCTTTTTATTTGGAAATTAACAATCTGCAATAAGAATTTTCAGTTATGCTCCTGATAGCTTCTTCTCAAAGCACTGTTCAAAGAACCATCAGAAATATAATCAAAGAAGTAAAAAACTAAACAAGTAGGACTGGATGGTATTTCTGACAGAAAAGTACATTCCAGGGAAAACAATTTATTTTGTACAAATGTTTCTCAAGAAAATGTTTCTTTTTTTTGGTCAGAACTATTAATGTTTTGTAACACTACAGTAGCCAGGAATTGGCTTCACCACGTTCAAATAAAAGGGTAAGAGTATTAATAACAGGTTCCTCACTACTACTGCAAATATAGACTCCACTGAGGGCTGAGTCTCTCCTTAAACAAGATTTTCAAGGCTATTTGATTCAGCACGTATTTTGGCCTATATTTATCTCGTTGATTCAACTGCAAAATAGCATCCTCCTATTGAGAAACAGACCTGGACTGTATACGTATGCAGAGTCATGGTACATTGTTTGAAGTTTTTCCTGTTTTTCATGCTGCTGCTGCTGCAGTGACAAAGTGATAACTAGTTCCACTGAATCCCTGGATAAACTTTACTTCTCTCAATTGGTTTGTATTTTTCCTAAAAGCTTGTCCATGGTGTTTGATGAACTGTGATGTTTATAGACACCTGTGACAGCCGAAACAATTCTGTTGGGTACCAGAACTACTTTCATGTGGAGCTTAACCCAATGGTTAAAGGCACTCTTTTCAGCAAGTCTAGTTCGCATATCCCTGTACTGTTCTGCACGGGGCCCTGTAAATGTGTCTGAGGGATTCTACCTGGCACTGGGAACCTCCTCAGAGGCTCCGAGCACGTGCACTCCCAGTGGGAATGAAATTCAGGACGTGCCCCTTTCCTTGTAAGGTAAGTTACAATAGTTCCACAGCAATCATTGATGTGTTTTACCTTGCATTGTCAATGGCTTTGAAAGTATTAGTCAGATCTCCTCCCTTCTGGTACGTTCTGTCCATTGCTTTAACAACCTCATCCTTTGTTTGATATGTATTCAAGTTGAACACTACCCGGGGATCATTAGCATACTGAATTAAACCCACCTATGCAATAAAGAAATTGTGTTAAACTATCCTGCATTACAATCAGTTACACAGAATCATGATGCTTACTTATTTGTCAGGTTGGAGTAAAAGATCTGCAGATACACGTGGAGTTATAATTTTCTTTCAACACACAAAACCAATTAATATTAACACATTTTGAAAGCAAAGAAAAAGAAAATGGTCTTGCACCTTATGTCGCTTATTATGGACTACAAAATGTTAATGCAAACAATCTGAAACAGGAATTAAATGTTTACTTGGTTACTTCTGGAAGAGCTGATGGATAGCAATAATAAAGGGAGCTCTGGGAAAAAGGAGAAAATAGCAAAAATTCTACAAGCTGACAGCACCTCAATCTGATCTCTTCTAAGGAAATCCTAAAGGTTAGTTACTTGACAGCATGGCAAACCCTATTTATTTTTAATAGAGGTGAAGCTAAAGACATATGCTAAGATGTACATTCAGTATGAAAGAAAAAAAAGAGAAGATGCTAAAAGTGAGGTTCAGAAAGGACTGAGCAGGAAGCCTAGCTTTTAAGCACCTCACTTCCAAAGTCGCCCAAGGAAGAAGGCAGCCTTTGGGAGAGAGATTTCCAGTGCCCCAGTCTTTGTTCCCAGAACTGTTTCTGGAAAATGGACAACTGTAAAGACAGAAAATGTTTTAAAAAAGGCAATAAAATTTTCCTTACCATCACCAAATTAAAAGGAGAAAAGAACTCAAAGATCAGACAGTAAACAAGCAGGGAAAACTCCTGTTTTAAAGATGCAGCAGGTGGAAAGTAAGAGCTGTATGAAAAGCCCACAAAAAATCTGTTCTACTGTTACCACATCCCCACAGACTACATTTTAATTACTTTTACACCAAATGCATGAAAGACATCTGACTACACTAGATGTAACATAGGACTTCTGTTTCAGTTGGTTTATGTTTTGAACCAAATTACTAATCCCTTTTGAAATAGGTTAGCTGTGAGATAAAAAAAAACAATACTGAAAGATACAAGACAACTGCGTAATCTGTGTCTTTGGGGGACATACTACATTGCAATACATTAAAGCACACTTGGATTCCTTTAAAATTGCTCATATAACCCATTGTGGGGAGGGGGGGTTTGTCCTTCCCAAATAAGTCTTTGACTTACCTGGGTTTTGTTTAGGCCTATGTCTAAGCCTTGAACAAATTTTTTCAGAAATGCCTGCACTGCATCCCAGGGATAAATGCTGTTTGACTCATCACAAACCACCACAATATCTATGACAGAGGAGCACTCTGAAACAAAAATAAAAAGTGGAGATTAAATGCACTTTCAGTCTCAATATACTTACAACTCTTTGGCTAAATCCAGAGGTGCATATTTAGGTCTCAAACAAGCAACACTTGAAATTGGGAAGGTTTTGCCAGAACGAGGACTCATTATAAGCATACGCAGATTTTAAGCCTGCGATGGTGCACTGCCCACAAATTTGGAGGAGTGAGTCCATATTCATATCAGCGTTGGATCGTGATTTGTCAGTCCTTACATGTGAATCACAGAACTTTGCTTTTCACACATACATCTTTTTAAAAATCCCAAATTAAAAGCACCCAACACAATGTATCTTGATTTTGTTTAATATGTTTTTTTAATTGAACCTGTTTTGCACATGTTGCCTTACTTTGAACAGCAGGAGAAAAGCTTCTTAGGATCTGGAAACTTGGACTGATTTCAGAACAGACTCCTGTTGCATAGTATTGGCTTCCACACTGTTGTGCCCACAAAGGACCACAAGTCTTTAAAAATAACAAAAAGAAACTATAAAAATAACAAATACTTGTCTCACCACATCCATATATAAAAGCACAATAAGCAGGACTACAAGCATATAGGAACAGAGAAGCTCTCTTGTGTTATCAGGCCAAATCCCTTGCAATCACAGTGACACTGTAATCCCTTTCATAGACTTTCTCATTAAAGGGATTTCTATTCATGATCATTCTGGTGCCTCCTTCTGCAAGCTGGCCCCTCCAGACTACGTGCAGCTATAACATCTAGGGACCGTGACTTGGCCTGCAAGGAACCTGTCCTGCTTTAAGCCGCCTGGTCTACAAACTACGGGTTTAAATCTAGGGCTGGTATTTATTTGCACATCGCTTATAAGTGTGCAGAGAACTACTTCCACTAACCAGGAGGTGGCATCAGAGCCACGAGCATGTACGTCTATGCAAACGCGCTTTTCTGGCGGTATATCCGATTACCACCAACACTGACAGCACTGAAGAGTTTTGTGATCAGTGCACAGACACCCACATTTATTAATTAGAGAAGCCTTGTTCCCAAGGGAAATTCAATTTGCCAAAATATTTAAACTTCTTTTTCATTTCTAGGGAGGGTGTAGCCTCACAGTGTGCACTGTCATATTTAGCTGCAGCTAAAAGGAGAAGTTTGGCCCTGGCCTCACATACCCCTTGGCTATGTGTTTCATTGCCTTCTGGGGAAGATAATATCACTTCTTTGCTGAAATGATCTCTGGAAAAAGAAATGTTTTCAGCTGGATCCACCAGCTGGCTGAATGACAGCCACACCTCCAACACTCTAAGGACTTTTACAAAAGTACCCAGATAAAAAAGACAGAAACTGAGCATTCTGTCATGAGGATATCTGGGGGGAAAGGATTTTCTTTTTAAAAGAAAATCGCGTTAAGAACTCAAGGAAAAAAACACAATGTCTACGTAATCTCTGTCCAACAGTTCTGAAAGAAATTATAACTTCATTACATGTACTTTCTGATTGCCCTATCCAGTCAGGAGAGCCTGGAAAACAGAAAATGCACCATCTCTGTTTAGGAAGAGAAGAGAGAGTGAACAGCATTATTACGCTTTTCTCAAGAATATTGAAAATAAGGTAATTAAAGGCAGAAGTAAACGGAAAATGAGCTAAATCACACACTGGGTTACTAGTGGTAGACCACATCAAACTATCCTAACATATTTGACAATAAGGCAGATGTTCTAGACAAGAGAAGAGCAAGTATATCTGTGTTATCCGATCTTGAGATAAGTGGCCTTTTTAACTTCTACATGGGGCATGATTAGTTTTACTGGAAAAGACAGACATTTACAGCAATGAGAGGTACAAAATAAATCATCTATATTGGTAACTGTGAAGCTGGAGTTACTAGTTTTTAAATTAAAGTTATTTTTAATTTAAATTTCTTTTTAGATCAATCTAATTTGCCGATTTTCTATTTTTCTTCTGTATTAGTGGTAACTCAAAATTGTGATGTTAATCTTGGACCAAAAAATAGAAACAAACTTCACTGATNAAAAAAAAAAAAGCTCTAATGTTCTAGCATTGCTAGAGTCAGAAACTTAAGATGCATCATTAATGCAGGGGAAAACTGGGAGATCACATATCAAGAACTGATGAACTTGAAAAGTGGAATATTAGAAAGAGGGACAGACTTGCCCTTAAAGACTAATGTTAAGAAATGTGGACATAAACTGGGAGCTCACTGAGTGGAAGAGAGAGGAGATGGATCAGGCACTGTCTGATTGCAGGATGACCATAAGTGTGCAGCCAGCGTGCAAAGCAAGTATGTCCTAAAGATATGTGACAAGAAGCACTTTCAGTTGAGACAGGAAAACACCAAATACACTATCTAGTGCCCTGGAAAGACTCATGTGGAATACAGCACACATCTGGTCATTCATGTTTGAGCGAGGTATATTCTATAAAAGTGCATTTTAGCCAAAAAACTCTGTGTTTGTTGAGTAAAGTGACAGACAAAAGAGAACAATTGTGGGATATTAAATACAGAAGAGAGATTTTACATCTAGGCAGATGGGATCTGTTCAACTAAAGGCACAGTACTGCACCAAGAACAGATAGAAACTTAGATCAGAAATCTGGAAAACAGTTGAATTTTTAAGCACTGAAATTCCTAAACACCTTTGCAACAGGACTAAGCATGCCTCAAAAAAATGTAATGAGCATGTGGAAATGACTGCCTTGTACTTAGGATACCTGTGGGATGCAATCACATGGCACCACACGGCTGAACTAGCTGGACTCAGAAGCTACGGCACAGACATACAAGGACGGGTCAGGCTCCAGCCCAGGGATGCAGCACAAACTGGTGCAAATGGATGAAGGCTGAGAGAGAAGCAGCCACAGGAGGAAGGAACACAGTGAGCTGGGAGGATGGCTAGAGGCCACTACCAAGGCCAGCTGACAAAGACAGCATCTTGGAGAGAAGTCCTGGCTGGAAGCAGCTTGCAATTACGAGCATACAGCCTCCTTTTGTTGACCAATTCTTGCCATAACTAAGTCACGGGGCTTTTAGTATTTGTGGAGGCTGAGCCACAGACAAGACTAGAATGGGGTTTCTAGTACCCCATTCTCCTTATGTCAAAAAAACCTCCTGTCATCAAACATGTGGCTTAACCGTTCAGGTCTCAGCACTCAACTTCTTTTTTTTTTCACTTCATGCAATTTAGGCAGAGTCAATCAATAATGTATGGATCAGGAAATTCTTTTTAACTGAGAGAAGTACTATCAGAAGATACAATGAGATGTTTTAAATCACTACAATTATTGATAGTTATTGAAACTTGGTATTCCTGGGACAGTATTAACAGCAATTAAAGGTATTATCCAACAGACAGAATAAGATTTTTTTAATTAATATCTTCTCAAACAAGCAATCAAGAAGAGCACTGTTGCTGTATTTTGAAGTTATGATGAACTCTACTAACACCAAGAAAGCTGCTGGAAAGGTTGGAATTAGACCTACTTTTAAGAACTTCAGTGAACCAGGTTATGTGATAATGAAGATAATAAACATTTGAATGTTTTTGCGCTTACTAGGAAGATGTAACAGAAAAATACAAAACTTAAAGGGAGCCTCAAAGCTCTTTTGTCTATAGTTTATTGTTTCACTTAATTGCTGTACATGCCTACAATGTATACATCAAACTGGAATACATCTACACAGCAACTGTTTTCATGCTTACAGTTAAGATTGTAAAAAAGGCATATTAAATTGACATTAACTTCTTTCCATATGAAATCTGCTTTGCAGGCTCCTGTGAGAGTGGTTTGCAGAATATATACATAGAAAATGCATCCTCCTGCAGCTCACTAACTGAATAAAATGCATTGCAGAAACTCAGGACTATGCATCCTAACATGTCAGGAGAACAGTCACTATGCAAGTGTGTATGGTAGGGGAAACTGTGTTTTGAAAGCATAATCAGAGTTATACAAGATTGCCTTAAAGATGTCCATGTGGAAATATTCTTGTCTGTTTCATCAAATTAGAGGAATTTTAATTATGTGCTCTTCCATAGGATATTTAGATAAATGATGAAGGAGGGAATTTGTGATTTCCTTATTTTGGACCCTAACAGTGGGATGGAATATTTTAAAATATGCAAAATATGTATTGATCTACACTATATAATAAAATACATATCAAAAAATGTGGAGAATTCTAGTTTCTTTATTCTCCTCAGGAATTTCTGTGTGTTCTGAATACATCCTTGATACATACCAAAAATCCCCCCGTCTTTGGGTTCTGTATCAGAGTCAAGCCAAGGTTCATGTCTTCCTTTATCTCAGTCACATTTGGAATATTTATTAAAGCTGAAATAAAAAGAGATTAAGTAATGACAGAATAGTGAATAAGATGTAGAAGAAATTTAGTGAGTTAGAGTTCCTTTTTGAAAGCTTGATTTCTCAGAGTCTAAGACACCTTTTCCAAATGGCTGCATAGAATTCTGAGACAACGGAAACAAAAGCTAATCTTTGTCAAAAATTTGCTTAACCATTAACTATAGACATGAATTAACTATGGCCATTTAGAGTGCCTGCCCTCAAGAAAGCTGAAGGCAAAAGAGAGGAAGAAAAGTTCGACCTAGTGAGTATTTTTGGCTGGGTGAGTAGCTGCAGCCGAGCAGCTACTGTTACATTCCTCAGCACACCAAACTCCTCTGATCCAGTATCAGGCTTTAGACAAAAGCCTGGAAGGAGCAGTGGAGGACAGAAATGCTCCACACCACAAATAAACATAAAGTAGGCATCTCGGCACGTGCTACTGCCCCAAATTTTCACTGTATCTGAAAGTGAATCCCATTTTATACTCTGGCTGCAAACACACAGAGGCAGAAAAGGCTTCATATAACACATATTCACCAAGTGCTATTCAAAATGAGAACGTAACAAGCGTTAAGTCACTGGTGGCCTCCTCCAGCTGCTCCTGGTGCAGGACCCTCCTGCCCATCCACGGGAGCCCAGCCCAGTGCCCCGGGACCCGTGGCCTCTGCCTGGGCTGAGGGACCAGCAGTGACACCAGTGGTGAAGCTGGGCACGTACCAGAGACACACATGCATAGCAAGGACGCACCACACACACACAGATCTGAGGTCCTGAGCCCCCCTAAGGCACCAGCCTTCCCTCAGACACATGCAGGGGGTTCTTGCCTGCATCTGGCATGGAGCCCGTGCAGGATGCTCACACACACAAGCACCCACACAACAGTCTGAAGTTATACAGGGGATAGTTAAGCTTTAAGAAGATAGATTGGCCTGGTACAAAAATGAGAAAAAACTGAACAATTGTAGTGAGACATTATTCATTACCACTTACCTTGCAAATTCAACCTTTTACAGGTGGTTTTGGATGTACCAACAGGACATGCGTAGATTTCTCCAGTTCTGTTAGCAGGATAGCCGCTCCAGGGTGAACCAACCAACAACCTAAAGGAACAGGGACTTCATTAGATCTGTAATGATACTGGAAAAGTCCAGCAGCGTTCTTGCATAGCACATGGTAGGTATCAGGTAAAGAAGCTCTTACCAAGCACAGCAGCTAAGGCACTCGGGAGCCTTCTCCAGAGCTGTTCATCCCCTTTAACTGCAGGTTACTGCCCTGGACTCACCAGGAGCAACTTCAGAGGAGAAGCCTCTGGGAATTAGGCTGCCTCAAATACATATACTGTTGTTGCTGTGACATTATGTGTAGTGTCAGAAGAAATACAGAATACATTAACACATATGGATGCATACAAATTTAGAAATCAATACATTGGGGATTGAGAGACAAAAAATGTATTGTCCTGTCAGTTAATAGTTAACTGATTCCTTTTAAGTTATTCTTTTAGCTGTCAAGAAGCATTTCCTACAGGATCTGCTCAGCAACAGTCAAATGCTTATGTCTGAGCTTGAACACTACCACACCTTGACAACACTAAGTCAGAAAGAAAATATTGCAGGTGGTAACACTCTGCTGCATGAAGCATTTAATCATGAACAAGAAAGTTAATATTTATGATAATTTTTCCCTACAACACAAAGTGATTCACCTTCTCTGACTCATTCCTTCATCTGCCCTCCAATATCTGCTCCTCAAGATCCTTTTAATTTTTATCCAAAAGCCTTCACAAAACTGATTAATTCACCCCCTAGGAATACTGCTTAACACCACCTATATTTCAGCACAACTCTCAGAGAGTGAAACCACCAGGCAGTATAGGGCTGTAGGAGAAGGACAATTCTTTATGCAGTTTAATCTGAAGGAACAAGGGTAAGGCAATACATGACCATAGGAAGATGACCCAAAGGGATATGAAAAAAATGAAATGGATTGTTAGAAATTAGATTGTGGGTATTTGCTCCAGCAGCAATATGACTTTCCTTTCATAAAGAACAGTTTATGGTAGCAATTACTGCATTTATGGGACAGTAAAAAGAACAAGCAATGGGACCCCACTACTGAAGATGGAGTTTCATGAGAATCTTTTTCAGTTGGTCAATAGGTTGCTAAAAATAAAATTATGATCTTCTAAAATTGTATAGGTAGCTAGTACAAATAGCTTGCACTATAAAAAGAACACATTTTATTATGTTTCAAAGCAATAGATATATATCATATTACATTTCCAGGGATCATCTGATCTTAATGCTGCAATTTTAGAACTAGTTTAAATAAAATGGCTTTGATAAAAATACACAGTTTTACACGCACAAGCAACAATTTGAGACCTTTTTAGCTTTCTCAATAAAAATACTGCTAACTGCATTTTTTTAAAAAATTTACTTCATCTCAATCAACCACCAACTTAAGAGTATAAATAACGATATTCCATTTTACAAGTTCAGTTAGGGGTAACTTCAGATGCTATTTTCTGTGTGTAGCAATATTTTAAAAACACCAGCCTCTTTCTCAATTACCTTGGTGAAAAACTGATTATGCAGGCAGCAGGAACAGGATTTTGTATACTTTTAGCATCTCTAAATCTCTGCAAGTCAGGTTCATATAAATACCTCTCTCTATAAAAACAGTGTATGTTACACTAAGTGTGAGGAGGCCTGTGATCTTCTTATTGTTTTCTGAGGAATATAGCCTTTTCTGCATAGCTCAGGACCAAACAGCCAGAGCTCATGAGAAACTAGTTGATCAGTCATGTGCCAAAAGATGACAGAACCTGCAAACACTTGCAGTGACACAGAAGGCTGGAGCTGGTCAATAGTGACTGACAAAAGGAAGGCGTGATGTTACAGTCTTCCCTCTTTGCTAGGTACTACAGATTTATTTACAGTTATAAAATGCTAATTGGGCTGATGGGAAAGAGGAAGGGCTAACTGTTTTCATGGAAACAGAAAACAGTTCTAAAAAGGATGGCAGAACTGCATGTGGAATATCTGAAACTGCAACAGCTTTTTAGCTTTCACTATCAGCCTGAACATTGCACTGTGCACATTTATAAATATTTGTATTTTGTATTCACTTCATGTATATATATATATATATGTATGTATATATAAATATAAATATAAATATTTTGTATTTCAGAGTCCCTGCAGGAGAACAGCTACTGTTCGAAGAATGACCTTAATGGATCTTGGAAATACCCCTGCACCACTCCGCCTGGTCACAAAAGTCACTGCAAATCTGTGCACCACACTGGCATCGCTCTGCAGCCAGAGGTTATTCTGAAGCCCAAGCACATAGTTTCACTCACAGAGTCAGAATAAGAGGAGGAAAAGAGGAGGAGAAGCATGCTTGAACACTAGCTATCCCCAAACCAAGCCGAAATCCAAGCCTAACCCCAACCCTCACCCTTGCAATTGGCATAAACTAGAGAGAAGCACCATCCACAGAGTTTAGAAAAAACACTTCTCTCCCTTTCTGCATGTATATCTGCACTCACTCCATGGGCTTCATGCTGCTCAGCAGTAATGTGGGCTCTGAAACTCCTGTTTTCCCCAACATCAACATTAATTCCAACCCATACCTCAGTTTATATCAAAGAACCATCATTCTTTACATCCAATCCACTTCTAGAACTTAATATTCACAGCTGTATTTTACTTTTGCTAGCCCTAGAACTAACCTTGTAGCTGTTGTGTGGTACAAACAGAAAAATGTAAGCCAAACAAGACAAACTCTTATAATTTTAATACCAAATCTAAATCTATGCCAACTGTGCCCACAGCAAACTTAATTTTGTCTTTCATTTAGCTTGCACTCCTCATAGTTCATTGGAAGTTATTATACTACCTACCTCTTTGCTATATTAGCCTTTCTTGTAGATTTGTAGTGTCCATGAATCTTAATGTCATAACTAGCAACAGGTAAAAAAATACCACTCCATACACAGAATTTGACACTTAGAACCCACTATCACTGACACTGTGATTTTCAGAAATGAACAGAGCTAGCAAACCCCCTCCCTTATTTGACTTGACTAGTCTAATCTGCCACCAATGCGCTCCTGAGAAAAAGTTATTGAACAACTTCTGCCAACCCTAACCCTCTACATTTAATTAGCAAACTTAAAGGTCCTAGGAAATAATTCTTACTTCTTGTGTATCCTAAGCCTTACTTAAGCTTAATACTAACTTCAACCTCTATTAGAAATCAGCAAGTCCTACTTGCTTTTTGAAAATTAACATAAACCATCACAGCAGAGAGTTAAACAATACCGCTCTGAGAAAATGCATGTGTATCTCTCCAAAACATCAGAAGTTAAGAAAGCAAGAGAGTATCTGGCTAGCATCCTGCGAACTACAAAAAAATTATGTTACTGTGCTTAAATAGGATGCACATGAAGCAGAGTGAAACAGAATTTATCAGGAAAGAATGCAAGAAATTAGTACTAGAATACCTGAATATGCTTGTTTCCAAATAAACTGTATCACGTATAGTGTATTACTTAAGGATCTTTTTCAGCCTTGAGTTAAATATTTATTTTTACAAAACTTCCTTATGTGTCCTTGTAGACAGTCTTTACACAATACTGTAGTGATTAGCATGTAATATTGCCAGTGATTTTATTATTCAGCTCCTTAATCAGTCTCCAACACTGTATACAAAGCAATAGAACTACATGAAGTCAAACAAAGTTCAGCAGCAATGCCATACCACACAGGCCACAGGAGTGGCAGATCAAAGTGCAACAGGAATTATTTCTGGGAAATTACACCATGACAAAGCTAGTAACTGGTAAAGTGTGATGTAGCAGAAAACAAAATTAGAATTCATGGTGAAGCGATGAATTCCCAGCTGTTGTCAGAGCACATTTTATATTTTCTGCTTTTCTTCTTTTTAATGCATTGGCTCTTTAGTGTGTGGGTTTTTTTTTAAACACAAAGATGACTAATAGGAAAAAGGTAAATAGAAGTAGAAAGGACCTCTTAAATCATCTGGCCCTTTTCTCTACAATTACAGGAAGTGATAAATAGATATGAAGATCAGAAAACTCTTCATTCTCATGGACGTTTCTCTGCACACCCTAAAACAGTTACCACCATCTAAAACTTTTGATCCTTTGTACAGAACACAAAACTTCAACTACAGTGAGCTACAGCAAGAGAGTTTGACTGACAAAAGGCCTAGAAGACAGAAGCCAGAGCTGCTTCTCCAAGCAGAAGAAAGGCAAGCAGTCACGGGAAGCAAAATTGGGCAAAGAACTCAGCGTTAGCAGTGGTGCTGGCACTGAAAGGACAGAGCTGTAACAACGGCAGCATTTTGTTAAAAAAAAAAAAAAGTTGGCAGAAATTACCCTCCCTCATTAAAATCAGAAGGCTTTGAAAATTTATTGATTTCAACAAAAGCTGCTACAGAAATTTGTCTTTTTTGGAAAACATCTTATTGGTCTGAAGAGGCAACACACCGTCTCAGGAGAAAGGCTGCTGGGCTTTGATAACTAGTGAGCAGTATGCAATGATTTTAAAAACTATGTAGCAGTGCAATGATTAAGGTGATACACCAATAAGGGTGCTGCATATTAAGGTGTCATTACTGACATGATATGGAATGAAACAAAATATTTAAAAGAAGAAAAATCCCATAACATAAATTCCAGAACAACATTTTAAAATTCCATATTCTAAGTATGCAGACACAACAGCGCAGGGTGGCTGCAACTGGATACCAAGCAGTATCTCAAGAACAGACTGAGATTTTACCTCTGTAGTGGGATGTATCCACAGACTGAAGACACATATGGGTAGGAAAAAAGCATTTTAACAGCCATATACAGCTATTCAACCTTCTTCACCTGAGATACATACAACCCCAAATCTCAGCATGGAGCAAGAACTGTTACCTTTGCAGAAGGTACCATCAGCTGCTGTTCAGGGCATGCACATTCAAGACAAACTTGACAGGGTACAATTCACCTTTCTAAAGATTATAAAACAACAGAGAATTTGGTCTCAATTTAAGGCTCAAATACAGATGATCTCATGACAAGGAGAATCAGAGCGTGAATTGAATGTTTCTGTTGTGGCTAATTATTTTTGTGGTGGACTGCCTAAACTTTTCTAATTGATGAGTTTCTTTGGTGTTCACAATTTTCCTTGAGTTCATTAAAGAGCCCCTGTTTTGAAATTCCCACCAGACAGCATGAAAAGCTTGAGCTGTGCTTGACATTCAAGTTTGTCCTTATTTACAAGCATCACATGTTATCAATGCCCATCAATGCACAGCAGACTAGTGTCCAATTATCCTAGATCATCTGACTCTACACAAAAATGTCTCCCTTGCTGGTTTGTGTCACAGCTTCCCAACATGTACCAGCCTTGTCTATAGCTCTACCTGCCTGGTTGGACTGTCTTCCCTCCTCTCTGAACTCATCTCCAAGCAAAAGTGATAACATAGTACTGCATGCAGTCCAAATTCTGGAAAAAATCTCTTTATCATTTTCTGTAGCGCTTATTGCTTCAGGAGATGTTCCTCCCAGATATACAATTGAATAATATAACTAGCGTCTGCCGTTTTTTTTCTCTCTCTCCTTTCTGCTCTTTGAGAGAGTACAGGAGGATTTTGAAGTCTGCATTTAATCTAGCACCATGTGATTTTATAACCAGAAGCAAGGTCTAGGAAGTGATGAAATTTATAGTGGATCTCAGATTCTGGATAACCTCTTCCTTGGAGACAGGTGCTACCCGAGCAGCTTTTGATGCGCTGAGCTGCCCCGCTATGCCTGAACAGAGTTTTCAAGTGCATCACACCTTTGCTGCACAATGATGGTCTCTTCATGAAAGCATACAATGATAAATGCTTCCCTCTGACAGAAAGCAGTGTCCCAATCTTATGCAAGGCTCAGTTTGTTTTTCCCACTCCTAGTTCAGCCATGTCAATAAGTGCTCTGCATGGGGACTGCAGCCTCCACATTGCTTATAGGAGAAACCAACTCTACTGAACAGCTTTAATGTTTTGGGTTTATTTGTGTGCATTTCAGAAATGCACACAAGAAAAAGCTCTGTTTTCCCAAGAAAAAGAAAATAGCTGGAAACTAAGCAAACAAGAGGTTAAACCATGAATAACTTTTTTTTTTTTTTTTTTTTAGCTTGTCTAATGATTTCTTGAGAAGGAGACTAAGAAGAGCTTTTTTCACTGAAAAGTCTCAAACAAGTCATGGTTACTTGAAAAAGAGTTGATGAAATTCCCCTGACTTTTGGAGATACAGTCAGGCACCAAGCAGTGAATGAATAAGTAATGAAGTGCCTATCTACAGAAAAGCTTCCCAGATTCATAATACTCACATCCCTGGGAGAAGATAGGAAAAGTTAATCCAAAGTTGCTTTCCCAAACTCCACCACGCATTATCCAAAAAGCAGTAGTGGAGGAGGTTTTAAATCAGAAGTGAAAATAAAACAGGGAAAGATAAAACATACATAGCTTGGGTGAGTCTGGAACCTAGTGTGCTGTTGCAAGCTCATAGAAAATCCTACAAGAAGCACAAAACACCAGACATTTCTCCATGTATGAGTCAAAGCATTCAATTTACTTCAGGAAGACTTTCTTGTTCTCCTTCAATGGCTTTACACAGAAGTTTAAAAAAAAAGAGAGCTCTGATCTATGGCTGACTAAACACATAACTAAAGCAGGCAGAAACACAGTTAGAAGCCACAACATCAGCGAGGAGTGGGGGTAGGTTGGGAGCCTACCCAACAGAGGGAGAAGAAACACAGAGTTCCCAGTTTGGAGGATACAGCTCTGCTCTCCACTTATTTTGCCTCCTGGTGACTGGCAGTAAATACAGAAGTACCAGAGATACAGTGGGACCTATGTAGTCTTACATCTTTTCATATGCAACCCGTTGCAACTGCACAGTGTCTCTGTGCAGGGCTATGCATAAATGTCTCATCTAGCTCATTATTTTTGTATGGGCTTTTCCAAACTTGAAGTGTAAGAAACATTTTCATCTACATTACCATGTATTTCAGATTTTGACATCTTACTTTTTACTGAAAAAAGTTCAGTTATTTACCAATCATTCACCATCACTTAAACAAACATGCCAGTTTGTGGCTATTTGTTTCTGACCCTGTTTCAATATACCTGTTCAACATCTAAAACATTGTCTTGGCTATGATAATACATATAACTTGTGTGACTTTCCCCTATAGACTTGAAACCATGTATACACGAATAACCCCTTAAAGTGGTTGAGTACCACTGAACTACTTATAGACACACAGTCATTGCTGTGATAGACACTTAAGCTTTGTGGTTGCTGAGGCGGCAGGAAAGGAAACTGTGTACTTACTCTGGGTTAGTATTTTAAAGTTCTTATTGAAACCAGCATTACTAGAAATAATATTTTACTAATTACTCATCAAACCCGATGTTGTGGCAACAGTGGGTTTCACACCAAATTTTATGGGTGACGAGATGCAGTGGATACAAGGCCTTTGCTAAGATTGTGTTATTATATATACAGCCAAATATGCCATCCTTTGTGAAGCGAACACAGTACTATATCAGACACAAAATTATATAAATTTAAGTTTCCTTAATTTTAATATTCGTAAGTAGAGTTTCTCAGCCCAAATACTTTGTTTTAACCTCAACAATGTGAAAATGGAAAAATATCAACATATACGTAATGTGCAACAGAGGTGCTGCTGGTAAAGGAAAGAATGAAATAAGAGTTAAAATTCTATAGGAATTCTGAGTCTGAGAAAACTGGTATATTGGAGGTGAAAGTTAAAGTTTAAAACAAAGAAAGACCTCAGACCACATTGTGCAAAGGAAAAAAGCCTGAATTTTCACATGCATATGTCTTCAGAATATTTTTGCTTTTGTGTTAATAAGTATTTACTAGTAAAAAGACAACTCTAATACTAAAATGAATTAACTGGAATGCAATTAAATGAAATTTGGAATTATGAAAGAAAAACATGTTGCAACATTTTTTCCTTAACTTTTTAGCTAGACATATAACAAGGTGTTCAAACTGCTTACCATTTGCCTTGTTCATTTATAAACTGTTGAACTGCATATCCAAACTGCTCTCTTGATGGACCAGAAAATATTTTTGCTCCTAGGAGCCCAACATTGTAG
The DNA here is from genome assembly GCA_013400615.1 of Syrrhaptes paradoxus. Taxonomy (NCBI): domain Eukaryota; kingdom Metazoa; phylum Chordata; class Aves; order Pterocliformes; family Pteroclidae; genus Syrrhaptes; species Syrrhaptes paradoxus. The sequence continues at coordinate 56,016 of VZTO01014466.1, read as the reverse complement.
GCTTCACAGCAGTTGTGAAGAATGCCTGTTAAAAGAAGGATTATGATTAACACAGAAACAATTAAAGAAGAATTTTGACCCCACTGAAAAAGTCTCTTCATCTGTGCTAGCTCCCTCAACAGAAGAAAATAAAATGTAGTCTTTAAAATGTGCAAGAAAAAAAACCAGCCTTTTGTCTACAGTTCACATTTGCCCATGTGTAATGCCTGTCTAGCACTCTTTACAGGTGTTATAATATTGTGGGCAGAGATCAATGACTCATTCACTGTTTGCCCTAACAAAAGTTGCAGGACTACTAATTAAAATGTTCTAGCTGAAGGGAGGCAAGATGTATGATTCAGAGGTCTGTTACAATCCTTTACCTTAAGTCATAAGTTAAGCTTATGGCACAGCAAACACATCAATAGCCTGCTGAGATACATTAAAATGAAAATGCACTGACTGTAGCTGCTAATATTGTTTGTATTCTAGTGTCTATCTGCAACATCAGATTATTTACTGCCTCGAGAAAATCTACATTTTTGAGTCATTTCATTATCGTGCCAGAAGCCTTTGTTTTCAGTCCAAACAGTCTGAACAGTTGTCCAAACAGGAAAACTTAGAAATACAAACATGAAAGGTAGAACTGCATTAATAAATCACGAGACTTAACACCAAAGCTCCACTTTGCTGTGGTCATAGTATTAATTGCTTTTCCTTGGGCACTCACATGCCTAGGAATAAGGGTATGCCACTCCATGAAATTTTTTGGGGAACCGGCAGCATGGGCTGGGGACAAGATCCTAAGTGTCTCAAGTTTGCAGGGTGTAGGGGTCCACTCTTCATTCATGAAAGACCTGGTTGCTTTCTGATCAAGAGCTGTAGGCAGACATCTAGTAGAATGTCCCCTAGAGAAGCTCCAGGAAAAGGGCCAGAGTGCCCTAATAGCCAGGAGTAGACAACTCTTCCCCAAGCTTGGAGGTGGAAGGACTGAGAAAATGGTGAGGTCCCAGGAGCAAGCTACAGCCCAGCTGAGGAACATCTTGGAGCTCCTGACAACCTTTCAAAAATGGTAGTGACAAAAGAAATCATAACCTGTGATTGCACTGTGCAGTTACTGCCTGAGGTTCCCAGGTGAGGCAGGCTCATGGAGTTGCTCACAGGTGAAACAGCATCCTTCATGTTTCCCCTTCCTTCCTGTGTGCCCAGGCAGAATGAGTTTTATCTGCTCTACACACAAAATATACCTCACCATAGTTATTTAGTATGAGTCATTGTGTAGTAAAGTGGCAGCCTTTACAGTAATCCCTCATAACAGGGAACCTTTAAGGAGAAATGTGCTGATGTTTGGCATCTTAAAAATATAAGCTTAAATTCTAAGTGTTTCTCTAGTTTTGATGGGCATAGAGGCCAGTTGGTATCACTCTCTTCCAGGTCCCAAAACCAGCTTTAGAAGAGAGGTTAACAGGGATTATATAAGCATCAAACAGCCCACCACAGTAGTGTAGCTGTAACAGTAATTACAATAATAACATCATAGTGAGAACATTAATATCACAACTGCAAGTTTTCAGGCAAAGTTCATGACATGTAAAAAATTGCAGTGAATTTTGTACGTTTGGCCATATAGAATAGAAAACACAAACGTTACTAGCAGAAGACTAAATACAATTCACACAGTTACTACTTTTTTACCACAAACTCAAAACAGGAAATCATATATTAGTTATGTCAAACAACTGCTATCTACAGCTGGCCTCTGGAAAGCAAGCAATCACCCTTTGCTAAAAGTGTAGTTCCTTGAGAAACATCCTTTAAGATGAATATATTTCCTGAGTCATGTTATTTAAGACTAGAGAATGTATACAGACACATCACTCTGTGTTTTGCAATACTTTTGACACTAAACACAACCACATGTATTCATAGTTCAAGTCTGGGTTTTGGGGAGAGGGGAAAAAAGGAGTTGAGATAGGTATTGCCTATTGCCAGCAATTCTTTTGTGATCTAATATACCTGCATTTTATAAAAATATTTTGCCCATGTCACATCCTAGGTTTATTTTTCGGTCTTTTTTTTTTTTTTTTCCAAACTATATTATCCTCAGTCAGAAATCAAACACAATGTAGCAGTGCCCCATTCTCAGAGGCCACAGGAGATTACATTGCAATGCCATCCCACGTGCAAATACAGAAGAATAACTCTCCAAGTTATATTGTGCACACGAAAATAAACCCTGGCTTTCAAATGAAGAGCCAGAAGTATCCTAGAATGATAAACATTTCCAGTCTGACCCCATATCCAACAACATCCAGAGAAAAACTGTTGACTGGACTCTGTTACACAGTTATTAGCAAATCACGCAATTAGCCAAATGGTAACTTTGCTAAATGTCTTCTAAGTGCATTGGCCAATGTTGGTGCGGATGCATGGAAGATCTTTCAAATTGTGTCCAAGACAAGGGTTTTATTAAATGCTACAGCCAGCACAAAAATTTCTGGAACTGGATAAAACTACAGACACCAGATGTCACAGCCAAAAGCCTGAAGGGAAGTCCCCGTGCTGGTTCCAAATTCCCCTACGGCGCTGTGACAAGTCAGGCGGGGGTCAGCACACGGTGTGCTGGGTTACATGCTGCCCCTCCGCCTCCCCCCTTGCCCTCCCGTGGGTGCTGCAGCATCCCTTCCTGCACCTTTCAGGGCCTTTCTTTTGCTCCTCCTTTCTCCAAGATGGGGGCTGAATCCAAGGAGCAAAGACACCGACTGGCCCAGCCTGCTGCCTCTTTAACTCCTTGCAGTTTTTCTGGGCCTCATCATGGCTTAGGGAAGCAATGCTCTTTTTTTTCTCCCCAGTCCCCCGTCCTGCCTCCTCCCTGAAACCTTTCACTTGTCCTTCCCCTTCACCACTGGGGCTTGATTTTATTCTTTTTAATCATTTGCACTACTGCAGCAACAAAGCACTGCTCCTTGAAGGCAAGAATTTCCACCTGGAATAATGGGAAATGTGTCTGCCAGGCCACAGGCCTCATCTCAGAACTGCCTCTATCAACCTCACCATCTGACCAGGCAGGCAGTCAAGGAGAACAAAAATAAAAGAGCAAAAAAGCAACCAGAAAATCCCCTGCCTCTGAAGACACTCTGTCATCTCCAGTATTCTTGTGGATCAGCTTGCCTCTCACTCAGGACTGCTTTGCAAAATCGAAGTAGAAAACCTGGCAAATACACTCTGGCTCACCACAAACATTATTAAGTGAACCTTAGTTTCAACATATTTCAATCACAGCAATTTTAAACTCCACATTTTTATAATCATTAGCAGGTTTTTGATTTTAAGAGCTACTCCACACAAATCTTACTTGGTTTGGGCCCAGTAAGTATCTACTTGCAGTGATATACAAGGCATGTGCCTGCCATTTTCCATATTCTTATATAGTGCTTACTCTGTAGCAACATCTTTTATCCATTTTGCATATGTATCTAAATACAGTACTCAGAACAAGAAATCCAAGCATTTTTAGCCAAAGAAAGGGAAAATACTAAGTTTGCTTCAGACCTATTTTAAGCCTATGCACGAATAAGAGGGTCTCTTATGCATTACAAGGGTGCCAATCATTGAAGCATCCTGGTTCAAAGTACTGTAAATTCTAGACTGGAAAGATTCAGTGACCGTTGCTGCCTTCAGGCAATGAACTTTGATAATTTAAAAATCTTGAAATAAAGAAAATTAATTCACTATCTGGATTTTAATAGCTTCTGGTGACAGACTTATATGATCACAATGAGAGATTAGTCAGGCAAGTAAAAATCCACTTCCTAACTTCTGTCTGTAAATGGCACTTTATTTACAGTCAAATAAACAGACTGCTTGGAACAAAGGAAGCCATATACAAGCCTAAGGCTTCTGAATGACCCTCTAAAGACTTCAAAAGCAGCAGTTCCTCTCCGCTGACTGGGTACAGGGCATGGGCACTTTTGTTTAAAGAGGATAGCTTCATCAAGCAGAGTAACTCACAACATAAAGCTTCAGACAAGAAACATGATAAAAAAAATCCTTAATGGGATAAAAAGAACTATAAGCTTTCCAATAAACTCCAGTATCTCTTTGTATGGTTTGTTTTTTGTTTTTTTCTTGGAATTCCTGTATTTCAGCAACAGCATTATTGCAACATATACCACAGGAGCTGCAGTGCAGGAGTATATCTGCTTTTATACCTCTGCACCACCATTTTCTTGCTCCTAATAGGATGAAAAATAATACATGTTCTGACTGTGCACCTTGAAGCCTAAGCATGTGGAAATTCATTCTGACATGTCCAATGATGGCTGCAATGCCTTCTATTTGCTGCCATTGAACTACAAGCTGAAGCAAGTTTATTGAACTTATTGAGCTCATATTAGGTACACCCAGTTCACAGTTGTTTTGATTTTGTAAGCAAAGCTCACAGCTTAAAGTGAGAAAGAGGAAAATGTCTGTTGGGTAATCAATCATTTAATGTCATTATTACAGTAGTTGCCCAATTGTAACTCCTTATTCAGATTAATCAGTATAACAAAAGCAATTTGTTTAATTGAATGAGAAAAATTGAAATCATATTTTGTGTGTTTCATTACTTGGTTTGTGAAATAAGTTCATAAAAGTTTAATAAAACATACTGAAATATTATCAGTCTGCATTTTGTGTCATAGGTGTCATAATACATGTATAATTTTGTTTTCAGTCTGAATAGTAAAACTGAATTTTCAATCACTTGATGCTCCAATTCAAGATGGCAATATATGACAGAATCCCATAATAATGCAGAGTTATGCCAGGTCTCATCTCTCATTAAAACATCCAGTCAATCAGAGGCATTCACTGCTGCTGTTATTTATAGCTTGCATCAAACAGGTCTAGACATCACAGTATAAAGAAAAAAGAAGATACACTGGAATTTGACCACTGAGTCTATAAGGACCCACCTCACACTAAGCATTAGTTTTATATTTAGCTAGCATTAACCTTGCCAGTAGGAAACTTTCTGATGAAGGAAACCTCATCACCTGTTTTTCCTTAATGGCATGATTTTCTCTCTCTTTGAACAACTATTAGCTATCAAACAGAAAAAGTTTGGTTCATAATCCAGCCAAGTGACCATTTGTCTTTCCGAGTGAGCATTCACGCCAGTAATGATGTCAGGAGAGGGAACAGAAAGAGCCCTTGTGGGCAGCTCCCCTCTGCTTGGTAGCTTGGCCGCAGCTACAACTGCTGTCCGTTGTGCTGTCCCCAACAGGGCAGCAGACCCTGACAAACCCAAAGTCATCAGCACACTGGGGGATTTGAGGGCAGAAGGGGTAAGCATGGAGTCACTAAAGAAGAGCAAGGCCATGACCTGGCATTATGGTAAAACCAAGATAGTATTACATGCATTCTTGCATGGGTTTTTTAGTCCATTAATTGTTTTGGGGAAAAAAAAATATCAAGAAAATCCCACTGGATTATTGTCTACTTCCTGAAGCAGTTTCATAGACTGGCAGCCAGTACAGCCTACATTGCTCAGGCTAGCCTTTTTTAAAGTATCTGTTCTTTCCAGAAGAGGGCTTTACTTTGCCCTTTATGTTAATCTGCTCCAAGAGAGTCACTAAAAAATCCACAAAGAAAGCTTTCCTCTTGGTCTCAAAGATTTCTTCCTCCAAATAGCACACATCGTCAGGGCCCTGAAGCCCTGCTAGGGGCAGAGAAAAAGAAAGGGGTGGGAGGCATAAGAGAACTCATAACTCTTGGTTTCCGCTGGCTCCATCTCACAGCAGATTGCACTCTCTCGTTCAAGTTTTCTCCATGACTGAAGCATTTCTAAGGGCCCTCTTTAGGATGGATTTTCTAGCGTTTCGTACTGTGCAAGGTCACACTGGATTTCCTTAGTTGTCAGGGAAGTTGCAAAGGCTCTTTTGTCTCACTCCAGTGTCAAACTGGTTATTTTTCCCATCGCTCTGCAAAAATTTGCTGAAATTGGCTCACTAGTTCCAAAGTTATTAAGGTAGTACAGGCACCTACAGATACCATTCACACTATAATCACCTACTGTCCTTGACACATTAGGCAGACACTTATTATTCAGAACCTATGTTATCATAGCAATAACCCAACTGGAATTAGACAGCTATTTTTACAGAATGGACAACCCATAATTTGAACAGCTTTCATAATACACTGTGTTTTGAAGATTTTATTGACAAGGCTGTGAATACATAAAGAACAAAACAAGCAGCATGGAGTTACTTTATTCTATTGAATTGCAGCACAGATATTCTTCATTGTGGCTTCTGGAAGCCACCAAGTAATTCTCACTGCAATGAGCTTGTTCAGGGAGGAAATCTGCCCAGAAATGAACAACTTTTTTTTTTTTTTTTTTTTGACAACATGTTAGTCTTCAGCCTGATCTGCTTTGCTGTATTTATCCAATACAGTCAATAGAAGTGAAAAATATTTTCTCTAATGAGTATTCCTCCCGAATATTTACTTCTCTATTTTTTGTAATTTTTTTCTTCGGTATGTATTTCATCAATATATACAATGGCAAAAGGATATCTTCAGCTCATGTAATGAAACTGCAGTTTTATAATCACAGTTAACCAGTTTTTATTTTAAATCAAACAGATTTCTTATTGAGAACAACCTTCTAAATAAAGACGATGTGAACTTCTGTCAGGAATCAAAAGGAGCAAAGAATGCGATTGGCAAGACATTGCATTTTTTGTACTAAGAGTCAGTATTTTATAATCATCACTCCAATTGCTTTGTTGATATTTCATTATGTTTACAGAAGCCTTAAAAGGTACATCTTCATTTTATTGCTCGATTTATTTGTTTTTCTTTCTTTTATCTTGAGACCAACATTTTCCTAACATCAACTACAATATCTCAAACTAGTTAATAATTAAAAGAGATTACAACATTTACTGTAGAAAATAAATTATAGCCCCCCCAAAAAACAAACAAACAAACAAACCCAAACCAAAAACCAAAAACCCAGGAAAAACAATGCCTCAGTAACAAATCCTGCCTCCCTCCCTTCTTCCTCCCCTCCTCTCCCTCCCTCCAACAAGTTTTCTTGGCTGGGATGACTGACTGTTTCTTCCTGGAAGTAGGTCAGCATCCAGCCTGAAAGCCTCCGAGTGTGTGAAAGCCTGAGTCACAGCCTTTCAACTACAACTGTTTATGATCCAAGAAGCTGCACCAATGAGTTACCAACAACCTGCTATAAAAGCAACCCAAACATGATATGACACACAAATTGTGAAAGAAAAGTTGGAGAGACTGAGATAACATGACTAGGTGCTGTCTACTTTACTGTTCTGGCACTGCTGCAGAGTAAAAGATCTAATTAAATTTACCCTCAGCTGCATTAGTTACTCTGAAAGACTTGTCTTTTTCCTCAGAACTCCCTATCTGTGGCCCACACATTGCCATCGCTGGCTTCCAGAGCAGACGAATAAACTGTTCTTCATCTGGAGTTAAGAAATCTCAACAACGTACTGTACACAAAAGGACTGATTCTAAAGTAATGCTTAAGGAGTTCCTGCAGGACTGACAACTTTCTATGTTTTTTTTAATAAAGACAGCAGGAATTCAAGCCTCTTCAAATTTATTATCCTGACATGTTTCTGTTATTAAGTGGGAAAAACTTTTTTTTTTCTACAGAAAACTCACATAAATTGCATCTTTTTAAACTAACCTGCAGTTTTTCTTTACAACAAACAGCTTTATTTCTACTTTGTCCTTAGACTACCGCAATTTATTCTCAGTGATGCTACAAAGAGAACAAAAGTATATGAGACTATCAAGCTGTACACAGCTATATGTTTTGTATGCAATTAGGTCACTGGCTTCACAGGAAATAAAAAAACCTTCATATGCTTCCCTGTGATAAAACTGACTTTTCATGTGACATTTCATTCCATCAAATTCTCTTCCCTTGTGTCCGTATTATCAGCTGTTGACCCTTTTTTTAAACCAGCAACACTTCCAAATACAGTAAGACAAGCATGAGCTACATTATGACTGTAAGGGAGGAAATGCAAGTCATCACACAGAAACCCATGCGCCTGCTATCTTTATAGCCCGTTTGCTCGTCTCAGCTGTTATGAAAGCAGGTTGGTACACGGATGAAAACATGTGGTCGCACACAGGTATCAAGAAGATAGGAAAGCCTCCAAAGGCATCTGTATTTCCATATCCACTTCACACTCTAGGTTATATGAAAATTTCAGTGCATCATCACATATTAGTGTATTATATTATATCACTGTTAAATGCGATGTGAAAAGGCTAAATTAGTAAAAGGCCAAGGGACTCGCCTTCACCATCAATCCCTCTGACACTCCAGCGTCACAGCCTGCATGCAGCATGAGGACTGCAGTGTCTTGAGAGCGGTCCTGCCATCACACCATTTAGGACACCATATTTAGGACCCTGTTCCTCTCTCACAAATTCTCAAGAGCTACCTGGTATCTCAGCTTTCTGCAGTGTACATGGACAGCCCCAGAAACAAGAACAGCCTCAGCTGCAAAAAGTTTGCTGCATCAGCTTCCTGCAGTAAGAAAACCTCTGAAGCACCACAGGATATATAACACAATAGTTGGAAAAGCTATAATTATCCAAACTTTTGTTTTCCTATAGCAGACTTAACAACTATTTCTTTCCCTGATTGTAATGGGAGCTCATGGCTGGGCAGCCTGGATAGTAGGTAGGTTGTCCCAATCACTCACCTGAAATTCCTCTTTAATGCACATTGAAATTACATTCTGGCATGTGCATTCTGGCACCAGATAGAGCCTAGGCAGACTTAGGGCTCATTAAAATCAGGAAAACAATCCAGGAAACCCAGACTTCAGTAGCTCTATAACCCAGAATGAACTAAAAAATTATCAGTCACCTAGGTTTCATAGCACAAAGTTGCATAGAAATTTAGAATATGATCCAGGTCTAGAAGCAAGCCTGTCTAAGAGCAATTACTCCTACCCTACTGTAACTCACTCTGATATCATGGACAGAGGCAATGAATGCTTCCTGATTAAATCATTTCTGCTCTAAATAATTAAATGATTTAACTGCATAGCTAAATAACTTCTTTTTATGCACTGCCTATTTACCAAATGTGAATTACGTTTGAACAGTCCAAAATGTCCAACTCGGAACTTCTCTCCCCCCAGCTAAGTGCCCCAGACATTAGGCCACAGGCAAGATGTGTCTTTGCTTGTCTGTATGGAAACACAAATATGCATCCCAGGATGAGCTGAGACCTGGTTCTAATAGCAGAGGTAGAGAGCACTTCTCTTTGAATGCTTGATTGCCTGGTAGCAAAGATGCTTCTGGAAAAGCAAGAGAGACAAGTCTATATTGCCGTGAGCCTCCAAGGTTCTCTTAGTTCTCTAAGCCCATGTTTCCCAGGTGACTATTGCCATCAGTTCTCAGGCATCTGTTTCTTGAAAAAAAAGATGAACTAGGCACCTACCGCCCAGAATTTTTCCCCAGCTGACCTCAAGGGAAGGAGCCCCCTAATGCAGGCGTCCGAGAGGGCTGTAGTTCAAACACTCCCCTTGACCCACCACTTAATTGCAGGAGCCTTCCTGTTTTGCAAGCAAATACTATTCATGCACTTTCAAAGCACCTAAATGTCTCTGCTGAGTCCGAGCCACCTCACTCTGCACTCTGGGGCAGGGGGAGCACGTTTTCAGGTAAAGTGGGGCTGCAGCATGTACTCTGCTAGCCTTCTGCCTGCACACCAGATGCCTGTGGTCAGGTGGGTGACAGGCTATCTCTAGTCAGAGTTTGGAAAGATTTTTTTTTTTTTTTTTTGTAAAATGCAGCCATTGTACATTTTGGGGTCAGAGAGAAGGGTGCATGTACATTTAAGAAGAGTTTTCTGGAGATAATACTTACCTCCACAAGAGCAGAACAGTTGCTTTTTGTCTTCACAGAAGTGAAGTCTATTGTAGCTGTCAACTTCTCAGAAAGACAACTCCAGAGACCTTTAAAGTATTTTTTTACTGTTGAATATGATGAACTGGCTTTGGGTAGTTTGGAAAAGAAAACAAAAACAAAACCAAAAAACAAAAACAAAAAAAGAGAGAGCAGAGACAGTGAAATGAAAGGATATTTGGCTAGAGTCAAATGGATAACTATTATTAGCAGAGGTACTAATGGACTATTATTGAAGCAGTGTTGCTGGATTTTTTCCTCTTTATCATTTTGCCCATCTTAATGAGAAAGTTATTTAATTTTCAGTCATTTCTGCTTTTCTAAACTTGATCTATATGTATTTCAGGCATATTTAAATGGGAAACTCTATTTGGTGGGCATAGTTAGATGAAGTGTCAGGCCACTCACATTTTTTCCACTTATAAAGGTTAGCTATAAGTGAATTCAATTTAGGTGAATTTTCATTTGAGAAATTTCACCTAAATCTGAGTTTAATATCTATAAATCCAATCAGTTCTATAAGCATCTGAAGTACTGCACACAAAGATAACTGAATTTATTCCCACACGATAGGAATAGTGGATAGAATTGGTCTCATGCATAGCGCTATTAGAGCATTACTCTTATTGTCTTATTAGAATTTACAGTTACAAAAGCTGAATTGGTGAAAAAATTATTTAATAAAATGTTGTGCACTTCTTCAGTTAGCAGTTACCATTCTCCTCAAATAGAAAATGCAAATAAGGATACAGGCACAGAAACATTCGGGTCACACACTCACCACCTAGGTAACCACCCAGGACAACACTAGTTGCCTGGGGAAGACACTCCACTTGCTTCTGCTTCACTCAGGTGTCTATCAAGGAGATTCTTCCATGTTTTGTTTCCTTATTGTAGCATGTTAAGAAAGCATGTAGCTATTAAGAAGGAAGGTCACTAACTCTTGACAGAGGTTGCCCTGATTTGGACACCTACATAGGCATTTAGCTCACTAAGAGAATGGGACCAGCCAAGAGCAAATTTAAAGTCCAGTAATTTTTGCTGCTTTAGGAGATTATACAATTAAGCAATATTTCTTACCCAGTGTGCTTTCCTGGTTGAAGGGAGACACGACACAACAATCACAAGAACCGGGAAGTTAAGAGAAGTGACTGCTGTGTATGTGGAAAAGGCAGACACGCTGCCATTTAATCCAGCTGGTTTACCTGTGGCAGCTGCCCTACTCCAGACAGCACACAGCACGGCGCGAGCACATCCCTCAAAAAGTGCTGGTTTCACAGCTCCTCGTAATGGCACCCACCGCTGCACTAGGCTGACATGAGCCGGGTGCAGGTCAGCTACTCCTCATTCAGACAAGAAGTCTGAATTTGCAGTCGGTTGAGGTAGTTTTTTACTGGGTAATCCAGCAGGTTAGGCAGCTTCAGCATCTGCAGCGTTATCATAACATACAGTTTTGTGCCACAGCCTTAACACAGCATCAACTGCTGCCAGCTTTCTTGTGTAAGGGTCACTTATGTTTGAGGCAGATAGCTAGAAAGGCAGATAGATAGATTGGTAGAGAAATAAAAGGTAAAAAACTAATTCAATCTTTTCCAGCCCGCCATCCTCAAACTCCATCATTTCCTTAGGTATTGCCACTGTGTGATATGCTCCCTTCCAGAAGTGTATTGTTAACAGCAGTTTTCCTCAATATTTCTTTATTATCTGTTCTTGAGAAATAACCAATCATGTTAGCCAAAGAGATCTGTATAATTAAAAAAACACCCTTTATGAAACAAAAGAGGAGTGATGAACTTGGAAGCAGGATTAAAAGGGCAAAATAAATCAGGAGTAAGGCAAGAAGGTTCCAACAGGGCTGTATGTAACTTCCAAGCCCTCCGCCTCATCTACCAGTGATTTGAAAGGGACAAAAGAACCTGTGACATTCATCGTGTGTGACACCCAACCATACAGATGCCATTCAGTTATACACAAATTGTCTTTCCTTGTATGGCATTCAAAGAGTCTGTTTATCTTACTTTGCCTACATAATCACTCTTTTCACTAATCAGTATTTATCATATAATCACTATGTTTCAGTTTTGAAAAATGTGCAGTCTTATTAGCTTTTTAAAGAATACACATCTCCAGGAGAAAATAAAACTAACGGAGTCCTCTGAAGATCCTGAAATACTATTCAGGGACTAATTCAAAGTAACAATTACTGGTACTCTATTGAGTTTATTTGGTAATTCAGAACTCCCATCCTGATTTGGAAGCAATGGAAATGCTCACACTGTTTATGTTGACTCTACTAGATGCCTTTAGCATTCTCCACCTCCAGAAAATGAGTGCAGCATGAGCAGGAAGAACATTACTGCATATTGCTTTACAGAAATACACACTCACACTCAGCTAGCATAGACAGAAGGTACCATTTATCCCATGTAATTCACATTCATTTATTTTTATTATCCTTTTATCAGTGCCTTGAAAAGGGGGTATGTTCATGTAACTATTTAGCACAGATACGTGTTGGTCTTTCACCTGAAGGTTTATAAATAAAAATCCTTCTCTGTTATCTTTTTTAACAGACATGAAAAACAAGGCTGACACAATTCTCTGATGTTCTTGACTAATTTGAATGGGAACAGTTCAGTCAATTTATTTACACAGAAAATAAGCTTATCAACTTGCTTTCTCTGATTGTATAGGGCCTGAAATCCTAACACAGCGCTGTATCACAGGGCCAGAGACCACTTTGTGAAAAAGAAATTATAAACATTAAAACTGCTAATGGAAGTGTCCTAAACCAAGCAGATAACATGCATTGGTATGCAAGTGCATGGCTCTGCCGATGAGAATCCAGCCTGTGTCCCGTCTGCATTTCGGCATGGTCACCATGGAAATGGGAACCAGCCTGCACAGAGCCTAACAAAGGAAACCTTTAAATGAAAATAACAACACTGGCTAGAGACTGCCCAAGATTTCTGCTCGGGAAAATGACTTGCTTTACTCATCTGAAGATGTGTAAACTCCCTTTCACCTGTACTAACCCTGAAGGAAAGTATTTTATCCACATTTTCTTTTTGGACATTATGCCATGACATTGGCAGTTCTAGTTATTAGCCCTCAGGAAAACACAGTACACAAAGTACCTGAAAAAAACCCCACTTTCACTCATTCAGAATTAACAATAGTGAAGAAAGACCACAATGAATAACATTTACATAGTGGTTAAGAAACACAATAAAACCAAGGAGTATCAGTCCTTTTACTTTTTGGCGTCTTAAATGAAAAGTCTGTGTCACTCAATCAAAAAAAGCAAAGAAAATTTGAAAATTGTTCCAGAGCCAGACAGCACGTAATTAAAACTTGTTGGCAAGGTCTCATGTTTACTTTTCTCAAATTATGCACAAATAAATATTAACTGTTAATGCCTTTAGGAGTGTGATACCTTGTACGCTTTCTAAAATAAACAAAATTTGTACAAAATACAAGTCCTGTAATACAGTATGAATGAAGCCTTACTCCAATGTTCAATGCTGTGAAAGGCAAAACTCCAAAAATAATATATAATGATGCTCCTACTACCTGACAAACTCTCTTAAAGTAGGAAAAACTAGAGATAGTTTTAGTTTAAGAAGAGTTCACATTTGGGTCCTGCTTTCAAAAAATCGGCAGACTTTAGTATTATTTTTAACATCAACATTACTCACAAGTATGATAATAAAACAGCAAGGAAACAAAAGATGATCACAAAGAGAAAAGCAAAGATTAAGATGGGTTGCACAGCTTTAAGCTGGTGTGTGTGCATGTGTATTAAGATCACGCACTGAATTTTCACCTGGACGTCATTTATTGCACCAAATGTGTGATTTGCACTTGCTATTCAGTTATTAGTGTAGTCCCTGCTGCTCAGTACAGAGCCTTGCACTTTTTATGTATACTATTTTAACCTACTGAATTGGCAGCTAAGCTTCCTTTTGGATTAATCTCCACATACCTTGACTATAAGCATCTAAGTATTTGCAAGTGACAGAGAATTTATTTCTCAACAATCAAGTGAAATGAGAGCTCATCCTTAGCCCCATTTAAATAAAAAAAAAAATAGGGACGAAAGTACATAGTACTTTTGGCTATCTAGCAATACAGCTAAAACCTTATTTTTTCTGAATACTTAGCACATTCAGAATACAATTTCCATTGACTTCATTCACAGCTGTGAATACACAGCAGCTTTGCATGTCAGGATGAACTTTCACAACCAGCTCAAGCCAGTGGAAGTACTGGCTACCAGTGAAAGGGACTTTTCCAGCTTCCCTCCCTCCTTTGGCCAAGAGTTCTGACTGTCTCCTATGCCAGTGTTAACACTTAAATAAATTGCTCAACTGAGCAGGATCAGTTTAGCTCATCTCCAAAACCAACCTGGCCCAAAAAAGGGAAAAAAATTATTCAGGCAAATGGGTCCCTGACCTGTTCTCCAGACCAAGCCCCAGTGGCAGCACAAGGAAAGTGGTGGGAACATGCAATCAGGAGTCGATGAAATGTCCTTGCAGAGTCAGCCTCACATTCAGGTCAGCTTAACCAGATCGTGAAAACGCAGCTTCAGTTTTGAGAACCCCTGGCTGAGCAAAGAGAAAGAGAGGAGCACAAAAGCTCCAACCACGTGTCAAAGATTTGATTTAAATGACTCGCCTGAAATTGTACTCAGCTTTTGTGACAAAGAAAGGAGAGAAAGAATCCAATTTTGCAAGGGAAAAAAAAAAATATTTATTCCTTTCTCTTCATCCTACCTTTCCTCCTCATTCATAGAGCACCTTATAACTTCAAAACTAAGCAAGGCAGGAGTCCCAGCCTCTTCTCTGACCACACTACCTTCCCCTGTCCACAGGCACTGGCAGCAGCAGGGCTCTGCATGTGCACCCAAGGGACTGTGTGACGCACAGAAGGGACAAATGCGGGTTGCTAACTCATTTTGGGCACTTCCTAGCTTTTGCAAATTTAACTCTGTTCTTTTAGCATAACTTTCATCCCAGTTTAAACACAAGTGATCTGAAGAAAGAGACTATGTTAGTGGGGTCCCCTCCTTACCCTCTATATGGGTCTATAGCCCATTGCCAACAAGGTCTCCAAGACAACAGGATGTTTTTCATCAGCAAGGGTCAGATATGTACCAAACAGAAAAGGGGTTACCTTTGGAAATTCTGGATTCTATCCAAAGTTTCAGAGAACAACCCCTCCCAATTTCAGAGAGGGCTGCTTTCTCCTCCAGGGTGCCTGGGTCCTACAGGGAGGCTTGAGGACTCGTGCTCCTCAAGTAGTACACCTGTGGCCCAAAAGGCATAACCCTTATTTAGCTGTGCTTTTTCACTTCAGACTTAAATTGCCTGAGGAGTGCATGCTTCACAGAATGGAGATTTTAAGAACGAGTTATATCATTGATGTCCTGGGTTACTGAAGGTAGGTGTGTGGTGGGCTTGAATGTGAGCGCATGCTGAGATAGTATAGGTGAGGCCACACTAAATTTGATTTCCTCCATGAGACATGGTCCTCCGACACTATTAGTTCAGAATTGACTTTGAAGTGAATTATTCTGATGACAGGGAGAACAAGGTGATTCACTCAGAGCCCAGTATCAGCTAAGAGCATGCAATACATTCAGCAGACCAGGACCTAGAAGCAAACTGGAAAGCAGAGTGCCTCAAACAACAACAAAGATTGGAGTAAAAACACCAAATAACATAAGAACACAAGAGAGAGAGTTTCTGTTTTTGCAGGTGTAGACCGAGACCTCACATAGAAACAGCTACACCCCACTACAACTCCGATAGCAGAGGAAGTCTGACTAAGCTCCACACCAAGGATGGACAGAATTTACATTAAAATCAAGCTGATAAAAATAGATTTCTCTCCAGAGGAATGCAGTTTTCAAAGATTTGTTACTTGGCCAAATTTAGGTAGATTTTCTAGACAATGCAAATAGCACCTTCCTGCCAAATTTCAAATATCTCCTCTGAAGCATGAGGGCACTAGAGCTTTCCAAAGAAAATGTTACCAGAATTGAGCCCAGGAAAGCTACTGTATTTTCCACTGGCCTCACTCTCAAGAAAGAGCTGGGGTATTTTGGCCCTGATTTTTAAGAACAAGCTAAGGAAAAAACTGGATGATTAAAATGTGAATTTAAAGACGTAGATCTGGCAAACCTATAAGCAGCCAAGACCAGTGTGTTACAACAGAAAGCACCCGGCTTTGTTGTGTAGGTTTCCCTTCCTTCACCTATTTTTCTTCTTAACATGAGGTGTAGCATTTCTATTCCTTACTTCTTGTAGCATCTACCAAGTCTGTAGCATCTAAAGACTTACCAAGCACAAAAGTACATGCCAACAATTAATAACCCACACTTTTACTAACCATTGCTTTACTTTTAGTTGAATTTGGAGACACAACAAAGCAATACCCCTACAACTGATAATTCATTTACTGAGATAAAATCAAGTTTAAAATAAACTATTTATCTTCCTGTAGCATTCCTAATTCAGATAAGCCAGCCCAATTAAATTCAAGAACACCACCTTTAAAAGTTGAACAGTTCATTAGAATTCAATTACTTTGAAAATGATTATGGGAGAGCTACAGCAGTACTGCCACAGCAGGACTCCAAATCACCCTGGGAAAATGCTCCCATCCTGAAACTTTTTTTCCCTGCTACTTCTCCTAAGTGAGTATTATATCAGCAACTACATAGACTAACATCAAATGTCATGACACATATGAAATCAAAAATGTGACAGTTTCCAGCTGTATAAATAAAGACAAATAATGAATAGTGCCCGAACAAAGTAGACCTATCCCATTTCTGTCAGCCTCAGTGCCAGGGGAATCCTCCTCTGACAATCAGTCCTTATCTTCTGCTTTCAGCACCACTGTACAAACCTTTGCAAGTCCTAAAACCCCATGAATTACAAGGCATGTTAATGGTCCTGGTGTTCAGCAACTGTAACCGGGAGAATAAAGGACGGATTAAGAGAAAACGCAAAGTGAAAATTTTGCCCATTGATATTTTTAAAATTTTTTCTTTAAAAAAAAATTTACCAGGTTGTTTGTGTACTGTATATCTCATCACAGGTTAATATTTTTTGTATACGACTTCATACCCTGCAGCCGCACATTCCATTGCAGCATTTGCTATAGTTACTGAAAGAACAAGTTGGAACAGCTCATCAGTGAAAACTCATTTTTATGCTGCTTCTTCATTGACTCGCTAATTAAGGGTTTGTAAGAGTATACAGTAATATTAAAACTCTGAAAGTGCTTGGGGATTTGCTCATGGCAAGTGAATATGATGGCTTATAATTCCCAGGAAAATACATGTAATGGTAATTTAGGCAGCCAAGAGAAGGAGGAGACAGTTCAAGTTTCCCTGTCCTTTTCCAAGGAGCGACATCTGCCCAACAGGGTGGGAGCAGACCTAGAGCACTCTTGCTAACTAGGAACAGCATTCACAATGAGGAATATCATCTTCTCTTCTAAAAAGCCATAATCACCACAGAACCGTAAATTCACACATCCGGCTGCCCCCGTTCCTTCCCCCCACCGCACACCGCCCCCCGCCCTCCCATTAGGGAAACGCGAACCCCACGCCAACCCACGAGCTTTGCGTTCAACCTGCTTTAAAAACGCCGCCCACGCACCGCACCCCCCACGCACCCACGGCCACACACGCCTCTGGCCCGGAAACCACGGCGCCGCTGGCAGCCGGAGCACTCGCCGACCGGCTCTGCCCTGACCCCGATGCCACGGTGAGAGGCGTCGGCCGCAGCCTGGGGGCGCCGGCGGGGAAACCCACCGAGAGCGGGCAGACAGACCTACCCAGGGCGAGCAGCAGCGGCGGCAGCGCCGCGGAGCCCATGTCGCGGTGCGGGGGCCGGGCCGGTGCCGCTCCCGATCTGGCTGCTTCCCAGCGCGGCACTGAGCGCCACCTGCTCCTCGCTGCCCCGAAATACTCCTCCTCCTTCTCTTCCTCCTCCTCCTGCTCCACGCCCCCTGCGTGCCGCGGGCTCCCCCCTGCCTCCCCCGCGGTGTTAGCCGGGGGGGGGGTTCCGGAGGCCCCCTGTAGACTCTGCAGCCGGATTGTGCCCCTCGGTTCTCCCCCGGTTTCAGTCCCTCGGGCACCGCCGCCTCAGCCGGGGGTACCCTGCGGCAGTGCTTTGGAGCGGTGGGAATGCCGCTTTCCGAGTTTTGGAGTCATAAAAATGTAGAATCGTGGTAAAACATGGATGTAGGTAGCCGCGTAGAGTGTCTGTCTTCCCCGGGTATTTAATTGCATGTTAAATGACATTAAGTCTCAATCTTCTCCTTTATGTGAAATTCCTGCAGAATATGCCCTCAGCTGTGTAGGGGTACGGCAGGATCCAGGAGCCTTGCCACACAGCTGATCTGGAGTTTTCAGTGATGGTGAGGGTGTATTGCCTATGCAAGATACTGCTTGCAGTGGCTCAGGTGCCAGGCCGACATCCAGGGAGACAATGGGAATCAAAGCCAGTAAAAAAAGAGGTGAGGATTTCAACTTGCAAAGTAACCAGAAGGAAGTGTAAAGTCCAGGGTACCTGTGTGCTTTGCAGCATTCAGCCTATCTAGCCATGTTAGCACTGTTGGAATACTGTATATTCAGAGTATTTGAGAAACATTAATTTTCTCCATCCAACAGTTCTGGAAAATACCAAAATCTGTGGTGCTACCGTTTCATATGGGATATATTCTATTTTGTAACAGTGATTTCTGCTGAATAATTCTGAACTTCTTGGCATTAACACTGTGTAATGAAAAAGACAGTTTGCCTGGAAAATTGCCTTCCCCCTTCTCAGCATCTAGGTCATAGTCCTCTAGGTGTGACACAGACTGTAGCTATTATTGCAGGACTCCTATAAAAGTACATGTGTTCTCTCAGTTTATTGTTTCTTCTTAACATTCTGAATCTGAATTGTAAGTTAAAGTGAAGAAGCCTGTCAGGAGGTGGGATTCTTAAAGAAGTATTTATTTGGACATTTGTTCTTTAAGGACATTGTGTAGTTCAAGAAACCTCTGCCAGGACATTAGAATCATTGACTTGTCCCTGTATAACTCACATTGATTACTTTCATGTATTTACTCCTTGAGGACACCCAGACGTGTTAGTCATTTTTATGCATGAACTTGCACATGGGCTGACTGTGAGCACTCCCCAAGACACTGTCGTTTCCGAACTCTGAAGCCCTCAGTCAGTCATTACCAGAAGTGACTCACGTGCGTCTCAGAGCAGTCCCTGGCTTTCCTCTTCGTGGTGTGACAGAAGCCCTGCAAACAAACACTTCAAGGTGCAGCTACCTAAGGCAGAAATGTCAACTTCAGTACCAAAGGTGATCCAGTGACCAGAAGGCAAATTGTTATCAGGAGAGCAGCTCTAGGCAGTTCTCTTCCTGTCTGCAATGAGTCTACAAACATATGTGCAGCTCTGGGACAAGGAAGAAGAAAAACACTAGTTAGTGGATACTAATGAACGGACAATAACAAAAAAAAAAATCCACAGCACAAAGAAAAATGGTTTTTTAATAGATGAAATAGACCTAGAATCTCCCTCTGCCCCACCCTAAAATAACCTCCACAGACTACCATGTCTCAGTTCCCTCAGAAACAATGTCTTTGATTCAGTTACATCATTCTAATTATAAATATACCCTAAGGATATGAAACTTTCTTCCACATCCAGACACAATGTTGAAAAATAGTTTCTCACACACAAAGGCTGTCTCCCAGGGTGTTGCTTCTCAGACCAACATCTGTCTGTATCTACAAAGAATAGGTCATAGGAGAATAAATACTGTGAGGATTGTATTCCTTAACAAAATTCCCTTAGATGAAGACTTCTGTTTAAAATAAATTATAAGGCATTTGATAACAACTCTCTCATATAACCCTGAACTGTATATTGCACATCATAGAAAACTGGATTTTCTATACTGTCCAGTATTTCACCTTTTTTACTCTCTTCAGTAATTTTACACATATTATTCAGAAAAAAGTATCCTTTATTATACTTCATCTACACCAATTAAAAAACAATAATCCAGAGAATGGTTTGGTTAGTGCTTTTTATCTTTGCAATTTGAAATGGGGCCTAACACATACCCTTTGCTCTACAGTCTTTGTTTCATGGTGTGTTTCATAGCACCCTGTTGTGTCTGCTTGTCAGTGGTCACGGGGACACTTGCCAAAAATGCTGTATCTGCCTGAGCTGGTTTGCAGTTTCAGGCTTGGTTCTATGCAAATTTGGATTACTTGCACATCAGAAGAAACTATTTTGTTGACAAGGGCCAGATGAACTTTCTTCTTCCTGTTAAGGACTGTGGGAAGCAAGTAGCTTGACGAGTTCCACTACAAAAAGATCACTATAATTTTTGCATTTTCAAGAAAAATGAAAAGTTGCAGAGGGAAGATACTGAGCAAATATTTGATTTTTAAAAGATATTCAGCTGAACACATACTTAGTAATCAGTTTTATTGTGGAATTTTACAACTAATGTGTGTTATCCTGGCTTCTTAGTGTGATGACAAATGCACAATTAATGCCAGCCTTCTCAGAATAACATTCAGGTATCTCCATTTTCGTCATCTGTGAGGGGTGGCCACAGAATAAGAGTTTCTGTGGTATGCAAAACTGAGGAGATTTTGTTAATGCATTTTTGGGAGGGACCCTTGCAAAGGTGATGTAATTTACACACAGAAGGCCAAGGCATATGGCCCCAGGTCACTCCTTTGATGTGATTTGTCTGAAGATGTTAGAAGGAGGGGATACCGAGTATGAGTTATTATTTTTGGCAGACAAATGGTGTCTGTAACAAAAATGTTACGTTAAGGGCTGCACTGAAGGAAAACAAAGAATAAGGTACAAAAAAAAAATCAAATCTAAAAAGGAAATGTTAAAATTAGCTGTGAGGATGTAGTTTAGACATTAGTAATAATTCAGTTTCAGAATTAAAATGGAAAAGGTCAAAAATACACAAATGAAATTTTAGGAATTATTTAGGCAATGCACAGAGAATAAAACAGCACTTCGCTATGCTACTGTCCAAACCACACATTTTTAACACTTTGTGCTATTTTGGTTCCATCATCTCAAAATACTGCAGTAGAATTAGAAAAAGTTGAGACAGAGTA
This sequence comes from Syrrhaptes paradoxus, assembly GCA_013400615.1. NCBI lineage: Eukaryota > Metazoa > Chordata > Aves > Pterocliformes > Pteroclidae > Syrrhaptes > Syrrhaptes paradoxus. The sequence goes on along the minus strand of VZTO01014466.1, from coordinate 34,905 downwards.
AGGAAGGTGGGGATTGTCCTCAACACAGAGGGCAATTAAATAAATTAGGACTCTCTGCTCTGGAAAAGAGATGCCTTTAAAAGGACATAGTGAATGTATACTAGAAGGGGCATAGGTCAGGCTGATGGGGTCACTTGTGCTCTGTCTTTTACAATACGGGAGGGAGAGATGTCTGATTAAGCTACCACACAGCAAGATCAGCACAAACAGAAGATTATTTTTCTCCCAGGGATCACACAGGTGCAGACTGTGGTGCTGCAGGGTGCCAGGTGTGTAAAATTAAATGGGATTTCTAGTCAAGGTAAGGGAAATCTCCCAAAGATTGCTAAACACATTGAAACCTTCCCAGCCTATGAAGACCTTGAACTGCAAAAAGGCTGGAGGCTGGAAGAGTGCTTGTGGGAAGCTGGTCTCCTCCATACCTTGGACTTCTGGTTTGCTGGTGGTATTTGCTTTGACTGACTTGCGTCAGGACTCGGTACTGCATAGACCTTTGGTTTGACCCAATATTGTTTCTTTAATGTGCTTCTGCTTTTGGGTCATGTTACAACCTGCATCATCAACCCTGGGCCCTGAAAGGGCTGCAACAAGGTTCTGAGATTCCTTAGGGGCAAACAAAGACAGAATTAATGCCAAGCTACAAAGAAAATCCAATTGAATTCTTCATGGATTACACAATAGGAGTGGCTGTGCGGTAAAGGGTATAACTGTAGCTAATCTAAGTCCAAACCTTATATTGTGCCAAACACCAAACAGAGTAGACTTTTCCCGCAATTCTTATATCATGAATGTGATCAGGAATATAACTTTAACTGTACAACTATAAATGTGATTGAAAGCGTAACTTTAACTATGTGTATATGCCCAGTAATTCTTACATCATAAATATGATCAAGAATATAACTTTATATATGTATACCTATTTTTGTGTATGTGTCTATGCTCTAACCATATGTTGTCTGAGAATTGCAGAAGAGTAAGGAGAAGGAAAGAAAAAGAAAGGAGGAAGGAAATAAGTAGAGAAGAACATGAATACATCTACTAAAGTCAAATCAGCCATGATATTCTCATCATAAAGATGATAGGAAAGGGGGGGGTATCACGACCCTAGGTTCCAGCAATGACTTGTTCACAGTCATCTGTCGAATCATGGGTCCTGAGTGATGGGTCAGCACATGGCTGCTCCATCTGGTATCTTTTATACTGTTCCAGTTGGAAGACTCTGGAAGGTGTGTTGTGTGGGTCCCCCTTGAGTGGAGTGGTCCTCCCATCGGGTGGAGTTATGCACAGCATGTACATGTGCATCACCTCCTCTAAGAAGTTCTTGAGGTGGGTCTGGGGGTGCAGGGGGACCTGAGGGTCAGTTTGCACTGCTGTGACCGCGGTGGGACCTCTTGTGGGCACATGTGCCCCGAGCTTCGTGTCAGAGCCAGGGAGTTGGAGAGACAGTGTCACCTCTCTGCACTGAGCTTGCCATGGATCACCACTTTCCCTTCTGGGCAAAACAGTGTGTTTCAGGCATACCTTGTGTAGATCACACAGTCAGCCTATGACAGGATAATTTGAAGTTGTTTATTCAATTGATTTAATTATAATGAATAATCAGGAAGCCAGATTTTCTAGTATGTATAAGGATTAGTTATTTTTAGTATCTAGCTCATTCTGTGGTTTGATTCCAAGCTATTACTGAGAATATCATGGCTGATTTGACTTTAATAGATATATTTGTGTATTCTTAACATTGCTTTATTAACAAGATAGTTGCTTTCTCCTGCTAGGAATATGCACAGAGGCCAGAAGATTAGTGACAGTGGATAATATCCTGTAGTCTCACTTCCCTTTGAAAGCCTCTGCATGGAAAGGGTGGATAGTTAATTCAGGCAGCAAGACTCCCTCTGTGTAGGTTTCAGAAATACCTAAGTTACTGATTCGAAGGGGAAAGCAGTCATACAGTTCAGGAGGACACCTGAAGTAGTGTGTAATGTGTAAAGTGGTAGGGTGAGCCCCCTCCCCAGGCACACACACATGCACACCCCATGGGAGGCAACCTGAGCCCCACATTTAGTGTCTGTTCCCAAGCTTAGTGTTCACAGATGAAAAAGTCACAAGGTACAGCAATTAATGGATCATGCCTGCCAGAAGTGACGTATTCTTTCAGTCTCGCTCTTTGGCTGTGCTTTTGAACCAAAGTAAGCCTGGACTCAGTCTCTTTGCCTCGCTGTGCATTCCCAGCTCTACCTCTGGTGGTGCAAGGGTGTAAGGAGGCAGTCGGGGGCTGGTGTGGCTGGAAGCTAACAGACACACACACAGACAGACACAAAGGAAGTCGCACATGGGTTACAAAAGCACGCAAAAGGCAGATTGATTTAAAAGCCATGGAGTTGCTTCTTTGCCTCTCTACCCATCTCAAACCCTCTGAGAATCATCCAAATACAGTTTGGGAAGCTGATTTTCTTACATGGTGATAATGAGTAACCTAGCTTGTTACACAAGCCATCCCAGAGTAAAAATTTTAAACCAAGTAACCTGTTTTCCACAAAAACTATTAAAATTTAACAGAAAAGGGCCAATAAGGATAAAAAAAGCCTTAACATAGACTATGGCAAAATGTTTGAAAGTCTGTCTGGGTTAGCATGTACTTGATTTCTTGACCAGGTAATATGAACCTTGGACTAAATGGGATTGAATATTGAAGAAGCCAGGATTTTAGGGGGAAAACACAGCAGCGATAGGTAGTTTAGTGCTCCTTTTCACTACAGGCAAGACAAGTATGCCAGTGTTCTGATCTAAAGAGCAGTTCTGCAGGAATGATACTCATGTGCTTTAAAGTGAGGCTGTCGTTTGAAAAATAAATATAAAATTGATTTCCAGACAGGTTTCAAAGTAAATCCTTCAAAAGGAATATAGTGTGGGCATCATATCTTCAGCAACAGCTGTATGACTTTCCAGTCCTGCTCCTGATGCACAGCACTGCTTCCTGCTCTAGACACACCAGCACACATTCACCTCTTTCACGCTGTTTCGACTGAATGATGTCCTACATAGCACAGAGTATATATATATATTTTTACCGACTCTTTTTCCAGGTGAGAAAAGTGTGTGCCTGTCATGGGGAAATTATATTAACAGGAAATAAGGTAGTGAGTAGAAAAAAAAGTTCCCATTCACCTGTGAGCCCCAAAAGTGAGGCTGTATACAGGAGCCCCCCAATGCAGCCTACGTAATTTCATGCTCTCTAGAGCAGCCAGTGTGCTACCACAGCAACTTCAGCCTATTTACAAAAGCATTAACCTTGATGCAGCTCCAAGAACCGCTTGAACTCACAAAAATAGTGGGTATCTTGAAAATATTTCTCAGACAGGAGTTATAAGTACATGATGAGAAGATGAGAACCTCTATCTCCTCAGAATATGTCTTTATTTACATTTTTGACCATTTCTATTTTGAAAACATAGTAGTTATTTTCTGGTTTGTGGAGTTAAGACTTGTCCACTCTTCCTTTTAATTTACTGGTCACAAAAGTTGCTCAATCATTTGGTAGGCATTTTTTAGCAAACCTGACTCCCTTGAGAATTCCCATGGAATCACGCTGAATTTTAAATTAATTAGGTAAGATGAATTTTAAGTCTTAATGCATTGCTTTGTTTTTGGTTTATTTCTTTTTTTCTTTCTTACCTTGTTTGCAACTTAAACATGTTAATGAAAAAGAATACTGAATATATATTAAAAAAGTTCTGGTATATACACAGCTGTTGAATTAGACCTATTCTCCACTGATCATTTGTTACATTATCTACCACTAGCTACTAAACCTTGAATTAAAGATGAAATATCAGACAGCTGGGTGCGATATAAAATGTGGTAAGGGGATCAAGTGTCATCTAATTGACCAGATATACAAAAGTGTTCCTTATCAGATTGCAGAAATTTTACTCATCCTATAAGAAAAACAGGCCAGCCCTCAGTAACTGTAATGAAGGGACGAACTATGCTGCAGCAGTGTCTTGTAAGACACATATTGCTCTCTAAATATACTTGCTAAAGGCTGATCGCTGAGAACTGTAGGCTTCTTTCCCAATACTGGAAATTCATAGCATAAAGGAGGCCAGAGACTGTGAATTAATTTTGGCAGATCTCTCACATAAACATCAAAAAGCAACTCAGTAGTTTTTGAGATTCCTGAAAGCCTCAAAACCTACACCAATGCCAGGAGAACCTTTTTTTTTTTTTTTTTTTTTTTTTTTTTTTTTTTTTTTTTTTTTTTTTTTTTTTTTTTTTTTTTTTTTTTTTCCCTGTCTAACAGGGTAGTGGGAAGTTTCAGCTGAACCCTAGAAGTTTTGAGATGTAATAGCATCTGTTGTGGCATAGTGTAAAATGACTGAGACCAGAGCAATAGGCTCTTGTCAGTGAGATTTTATGAGCTGGCAAACAAGAAAGTGAGCTATTAATGGCTATTAATTTGGCCCATGAGATGAGAATACTCAGCAAGGTTTGTGTAGACAATTCCCCAAGATGAAAGAAAAATAATTACTTTTCTTCCACTATGTCCTATGTCACAAAATTGCAAGCCTTCACATACTTTTTGGTGAAAACTGAGGAGATCCTCTGTTTTTCATCTTGTACTCTCTGATAAGATGAAAAGGCTCTGTAATGCAAGATGATACGATGGAACTTTCACTAGAGAGAGAGATCCTTTTCCATAATCGCAGGAGGAAGAACAATGGCGCTCTTACCATGAGTAGACCTTAAGGACCATATGTAATACTGAACCAGGTACATGAAGCTTTGCAATAAATATTAACTTCCAGTACCAAATGAAGCTGAACCATAACTGAGAAGCAGGATTTCATCAGTGAAAGTGAACAGAGAATGTGGAAAGGGGATTGACAAAATGTGCCAAGGTCACTGGCCCACTAGATCTAAATGTGCAATCCACTTTGAATACTTCTGCTCCCTCTCCTATTTCTCTAAAAATCCCTACGAGGTGCAACATTCAGTGAGCCTCTGAGGAATGTCTGTCCTTTCTGAGGAGACTTACAACACTGAGAAGAGAAGAAGGGCAGAATGGTAAGTGCACAAGAGGGGAAAAGCAGTAAACGAGCGCTATGCCTCATTGTCAGAAGAAAAATCTGCCTGTCTTTTACCACTCTCCCCCCCCCCCCCTTTTTTTTTTTACTGAATGAGCAAAGACTTTGTAATTAAAACATGGTTGCAATGAGGACAGATCACTTTATCATCTGCTTCTTTAAACAGAATCCAGTTGTGTTGTCTAAACTGTGGTATCAACCAGTTGCTACTAAAACTTCATCAGTGCTTTAATCTTTATGACTCTTCATTCTCACAGGGCTCAAACTGCACCCACTGTATGAACTGCTTTTGCCTGTGAAGTATTAGGGCTACATCTGCTAAAGGGAATGAACTGTAATCCAGTTTTGTGCAAAGGATACATAATATTACATTTCTTGCTGTGAGAAAGCCATTCTAGTTCTTTTTTTAATTCAATTGAAAAGCAATTTAAAACAAACAAACAAACAAACAAACAAACAAACAAGAGTGACTTTTTGTGATTTTCATTTAAATACTCCCATAGAAAATGTCCAGCAAAGTCTAATGATCAGCTATATACAGAGTAGGACATTTTGTAAGCACTCCCCTATGACTAGACAGGATGTTGCTCTTAGAGAATTGTGATTCACCATCAAAGTAGTCTCTGATGAGATAACAGTTAAGTAATTACATGGTTTGTAATATTTTCTAAAAGTTAGCTCTGATATAAAAGGTGTAATCTTTGTCTTCTAGGAAGTTTTCATACAAATGTTTACTTTAGGGAAGATGGTATGAATCATGTACAATTTTGCAAGACAACAGGCTATTTAGATCACAGGAATAAGTTGTACAGAAAAATCACTGGATAGGAAGAATGGCTAGATGAACAAATGTGTCTTCAACTTTTATTATGTAATGTCATGAAAACAAATCTATGTCAGCATGCTGTACGGTCCTCTGAAAAGCTTTCAAATGTGGCTGTAAGTTCAGAATCCATAAAATTAATGGCAATGGATTTCTGACAGCTTGATCATATTCAGGCTCTTCTTGCTGTTATGCTGTGCAGGAATGTTTATTTCTATTGACTGGTAGGTAGATTTGCTTTTAGATACTTTGATGCCTATATATTATTCTTACATCAATTAAAAACAAACAAACTACAACAGCGGCTTGCTAGACACTTTAACTTTTTTTAATCAATAAAACACATGGAATAATTTTACAGGAAAAAGAAAATGCTGTGCATAATGTGATTTTCTTAAAAAAAGATGCAAATCCCCTCTTATTCCTGTTAAGTGGTATAATTAACAACAGTACATTCTGATTTCCTTGTTCTGCTTTTATTTCTGAATGGCATCATCATCTATACAACAGTTAATTCAAGAAGTTAGAACAATTAGACTATGTGGTATTCATTAGATGAGTGTGACCCTTAACTCCAGCCTCTCGGTGCCAAGTGAGATGAAAACCCTTGGCTGCAGTTGAAGGTTGATTGCCCTGACTCAAGCTCTGCAGAAGAGGAACACCATGCTCAGAATGACTCAGGACAGGATATGTACTAAAGGGCTCAGGTAAGGAGTCAGGATAGGTGGGTTGTGTCTGTAGCAAGGGCTCATTATACAGACCTAGAATGACACCAGACAAGTGCTGGAACATAAGTAGCAGCCCAGGAAGATTGCTCTAACGTAGGTGCTGTTTGCTAAGTCTTCTGAAATTACACATGGGACCAACAACCTCTAGAACAGCCTCAATTTGTAGCAGAAGTGATGGTTTAAAACTCTTGCTTCTTTCCAGAGAGGTTCTACACTACGGAAATGTAGCTTGTCCACTCTCTCTAGGTTCAGCTACTTGGTGATGAAGTTAGGAACTAAGCTACTAAGGGGGCCACACTCCCTTTCTCACTTAAGCTCTAGTTATACACCCAATTTACTATCATTATTTTTACAGGCTTTTATTTGAAAAAAAATGTTAAGCTTGTTAGTTATTAGAATTATATTACAGTGCTAATGCGTCTTTTTAGAGGAACAAAACAGATTACATGCTCTTCTGGCATTTTTGTGCCTGCTAAATTTCATCGAGATGTTCCTAATATTTGCAATATTGCTTTCAGTAGGTTCTTCTGTTGTATATAATGAAAAGCAGTAAAATACTGCTCTTGCAGTGCTGTATGGAAAGGCTCTATGGATAAAAATAGTGACTTTACTAATTTATCCTGTTTGAGAATAATGTGCTATAGTGCTATCCCCTTTACATACTTATATTTTAAATACTTATACTGTAACTGAAAATCTGATAATAGGGCAAACGTGAAAAAGGAGTGAGCATAATGAGAAAGAGGAAAACAGTGTGGTTATATGAAGCTTATTACTGTTTTTACAGTGAAAGCAAGTCTAAAAAGAATGGAACACTGATCTCAGATGTGCTTTGCATTGATAAAATACTTATGTATTTGTGTGAAGTCTTTATCTAGGGAAACAGGCAGTTCTGTTGACTTGTATTTTTTAAGTTAGGCTGATGCTTTAAAATAAGACATGAAATGTCATCAGAAAAGTAAAAAGCTCTGGTTAAAAGCTTATAATAACTAAAAAGTGAAACACTTAAACAAAATAAAAGTATGCTTCACGAAAATGATGTGTGGCTTGCACAACTTGTGAATAATTTTATGAAGCCAGGAAAAATGACCTCATGGTTAACAAACTGTCTGAATAATAATAAATATAAGCATTTCCTCTGCTATCACAGACTTTCTATGTGTGCATGGGTGAGTCACAAGTCCTTCATAATTCTGTTCCTTGACAAAACCATAATAAAATAACAGCACTGCTATGCCTTTACAGGGATACTATAAGGAAAAAAAAAATTACAGTTCTGAGGCATTCAGATGATACAAGTTCCATTTACATCTTTCAAACAAATGGGCAAAATCATACATTTTCTTAAAATAAAACCTGCATCTTACATGGGACTAAAACCACCTCTGTGAATATTAGTTTTTCTTCATTGTTCAGAAAGGGATTTTTGCTTTCCTTTAAGGACTATTTAACTCGCACGATGAATGAAGCAGGGATTCTCTCCACACCTGCTCTGCATCATTTTTTAAATATTCATTCAAGTCCTCCTTGTGTGCCCAGAACCAGGGGAACTGACCTCGTATCCCTTTGGATCGGATCTGCTTTCAGGAGTGCAGACGAGCATGGCAAGCAAGTCCGCTGCCTTGGAGGCTCTCCCAGGCTCCTCAAAACACAGCCACCCACAGTGTTCCCACGGAGGGCTTTGCCCTCTCCTATGAGTCATCCTGCTACCTTCAGCAGACTCTTGTTATGAAATAACCACCTTTCCCACAGGCACAAGGAGGAATTGCAAACACTTTCAAACTTAATCCTTCTTGCTGTATTCACATTAGTCTCAGCCTTTCCCGATAACTACTCTCTAATTTAGGAACTAAACAGAAGAGACTTAAGAGTGACAGCACCTTTCCAACAATAAAGCACCTTCTGGCACTTTTCCAGAGCTATACTTGCCAGTATGCTCAACCAAATCTATCGACTCTTCTTAAAGAAAAAGAAGTCTTACAAAATATATTACTGCTTTTAAAGCTATTACTGTAAACTCTGTGCTATGTTAAAACCTTTTGGAAAACTGCAATGATTTTTTTTTCATTTCAGTGACATTTGTACCAAGAGGAACAAATTATCCTGGGTTCCTTGTCTAGGCAAAGGCTTTTCTGCAAACCAGTACATCTTACAGAACTTATAGTACATCTCCTCAACATTTTCTGATCTATTGGCAATCAATACAGAGTCATCCTATGCTGAGGAAACATCACAGTATGCCTCCATTTTCTTCTATTAATTTTGTGTGGTTGCGAGTGACATAGGAAGCTCTCAAAGACAAGGCACAGTCTAAGAGCCCTGGGGAGGGCTCCTTATGGAGGGAAGACAATTGCATAAAAGAAAGAAAGAAACTGAATAGTCTAAATAGGTTTAAAGAAATATTTTGCTATCTACATTTCAGTGTATTCTTATATAAACTTTTAATCTTTGACACAAAATAAACATCATTTGTTAAGTGCTTATTTAGTATGCAAATTCTTCATCACTTCTGAAACTCATAAGTAACAAAGATGAGGTGTAACTTATAATACTAGAAGAAGCTTGCCAGTACTGAGTTTCCTATCTGTGCGCTTCTGTTAATTATAATTTTGTACACTTTAAACTCATTTAAACTCATTGGATTAAATAGCTACAAAACAAATTTACAGTGACAGTTTATGAAGCACCCTCCTGGCTACTCCAAGATATACAGCAAGAGTATACTCTAAGTATACAGCAAGTAACCTTCAGGGTACCTCTAAACATTTTCTGCATAAATATGGACATTCCAATTTGCAGATACAATTGTGCCCCTGCTTATTTGAGTACAGTGTGCAATCCAATGGGCTTGAATGTTGTGTGCATACATTTTTAGGCCTGCCAAATATCTGGTTCAAGTTCAAACAGTTGTGTAATTTAACAAATCCACTTGACCATGAAAATCTCTTTCTTGGACTACCCTGGGTTCAGCTGGACATGCTAAAAAAAAGCAGAAAGAGAAGGCCAAGGTATTTCAGTAACTCTCACTCAAAGTTCTGCAGGTGCATCTACGTTCTGAATTGTCATTACATCAGTTACCGTACAGTATTTGGTGCATTCTCGAAGTTTGCATGTTATACTTCACAAACAGACAGTCTGCTCTTACAGAACTGATATAAGAAGGAAATTTTGAAAATTATGCTTTTTCCTTTTGAAAACTGTAAGGTGATAAAAAAGGCTGGGATTGCTACATACCAGCTGACTTGTTGCACAATTTGGAATGAAAAGTGATTCCACATACATAGGTATAGAAAAATATGATTACGCATTTTCCATATTAAAAAACATCAGAATCTTTGAACTCAGTTACTCTCCAAAAATGAGCAACTCTTGAACGTATGTCCTTGAGTATCACAAAATGTCATAAAGCTGTTCATTCTTTCTTTGCGTCGTTCTTTTGCATGTGTACTTGATTTGCTTCTTCTTGTTATTCTTCTTATTTTATTAATTCACCAGAGTTTAGAAAACATTGTGACCACTGTATGTGTATCTAAGTTTATAATTTTACAGTAACATTTTTGAAGCAGACCTGAGCAAAAATTTCTGCTTTTTTTTTTTTCTTCTTCTTCATTTCTCCATTTTCTTCTTCAGTGGTCTCTTGAAAAATCCAGCCTGCAGAAAAGAAAAATCTGACTAAGAACTGCTTAAAGCATACAGCCTGTATTGGTAGCACACAAGCTGGTTCTTACTACTGTTTTAATACTTTCAGTACAGTAAAACATCTTTTAATATTTTACCATTGAAGTACAACATTGTTCTTCTGGGAACAGAAAAACTAAAGAGATGTCACAAAAGCAGACAAAAGGAGTACCGTTAACATACAGTGTGTGATTGCTGAATCATCGTTATGTCTACATAATGTCAAAGGCTAAAACACTTGCTATTTAGTACTAAATTGAATAAATAATATTTTATTTTATACTTGTCAAATTTTTCAAGAGATTATGCATGTTGAAATTTATAAACTCTAACCTTCTAATGGAAGTATGAGCTAAACATTTAGCTTGAAGAAGAGTGCCCACTTGTGGCAATACTTACACCACAGGCCTAGCAGCTCTTGCAAAAATTTAAAACCTGGGCATCAAAGGCCACAGTCAAAGCTAATAAAAAACTCCTTAATAAACTCTCAGTAGTACTAAAGTATCTTTTTATTTTTCTTTTCAAAACATACTGGCAGTATAGGTTTCAATTGGCTAGCATTGCATGTTACACATCAGAAAAATGTAGTGTTATTGGTTATTTTGTCATTTCTACACGATTTCATGCTACTTATTAGATATTAACATCTGTGAGGTTCTAGTTATCAGAAGGACATGACAGAGAATGTGTCTTTGTTTATTTTCATGGAGACAAGAATATGCAGCTTACCTTCCACAAGGCAAATATAAGCAGTGCAAGAATCAAGAGTCCAGCAAAGATACTCAGGAGGATAACCCATAAGGGGACTGTACCCGGTGGGAGTTCTTTGGAAATCTTAATCATGGTCTGCAAAGTGTTCAGAATGCAAGCAATAAATAACTCATCCTTCTAAAATATCAACAGAGTAGCATGACTTTCATCAGTATGCATTGTAGAAGGGAATTGAGAAAATAATCTCCAACATGAAACCCTATGTTTACATAATATCTTGCACTTTGTAAGTGCATTCATATCATGAGGGTTGGCCCTGCTATAAGTCAGTTATCAAGGACACAAGACCAAAACCATGAGTAATTGAAGTGTACGTTAGGGAGTTTCTCTGCTATATTCTTCATAGAATCATAGAATCATTAAGGTTGGAAAAAACCTCAAGGATCATCAAGTCCAACCATCATTCATCTTTCAATGCCTGCCTCCTTGAAAGATGGCAGTGATTAACAAGCTCCTAAACCAATTAAAGGAAATAAGCGTAAAAGGCTGTGTAGTTACTAATTTGATTTTTAAACCAGGTATATCAGGTGTAAACAAAACTGAAATAAGGAATATTCACATTTAAATAAATGTGACCATATAGGAGTTTGAATTATTTTAACTTAAGAATTTATTAGAGACACAACTTTATAGTTAAAAAAGAGCTGAAGAGCTGAACACTAAACATTCAGCTTGAACTTACGTCTTGAAAAAAGTTAATTCTGAAATTCATTGGTTTGTAAAGGCAGCTCTCATTACCTGCAAACCTCTCAGCTGCGTTTTCACTCTTATATTGAATTTTCATCTATCACTTAAACGAATTGTCTGGATACAATACCAGCTAAGAGTTGACCTGTGATGTTTTTATTTCCAAAAATATTTTGCAGAAGCTGTAATTCACACTAATTATTACTTTACTCTACATTTTGGGAGTATTAACAATAATAACACATAATAAGACTTTCGCTTAAAAATGTACACTGTAGTAAATAAGCACCTGAATGTGCAAGTTATCACAAAAATCCCCAATGCATTAACTGCTATAAAAGTCTTTGAATAAAGAGTATTAAATGATAAATAACAAATCCAACAAAATGAAAGACATTTGTCTTTATAGCTGACACCACTACTATAATGTTATATACTTTCTTATCTAAGAAATTGAAAAGGAACTTTTGAAAAATAAAAGAACCCATTTCAAATATATATCCTGGGCAATGAAGTGGAAAGAAATAATAAATAAATTAAAAATAAAGCGAATACAATGTACAAAGTAAGATAACTTCTAAATGATGCAGGACAATTTTTAAAATACTATTTTAAATTTCCATAGATGCAGAAAGCATTTATATTGCAGCAGGCAGAAATACTTTGGACAGGACATTTCACGCAGGTACACTGGTGGGTAATGGGATTTTAGGGTTATCATCTGACTAATTCTGACATTGCTACTGTAATATGAAACAACTCACTTTTATTTAGAGTACGATAATACATTACAAGGTAAGAATCAGTTCACTAGTAATGAATTAAAATGAATTATTCAGTACCACAGTAAATACTATGAAGAATAAATGCAGTATCATATTCTTACCTCCAGTTTTTGATGGTCATTTCTCAAAATCAGTGATGAGTTCTCACTCCTAAGTAATGCTTTTACAACAAGGGTTAAGCTGTGAATACTTGCCTGGAAGCAGAGAGAAATGGCTATGGTTTATAACTAGGTATTTTGAAGTAGAAAACTTTGTAGAAATTAGAAGGGTGAAACCAAAACTTAATGCTGAAGTTTTGGGAGATTCAGTGAAGCTGCTTATGTGTGTCCCCTTCAGCACACACATCACGGTTTGCAAGGCAGCAATACAGCTTTGAAAGAGTAGAGAGCAGAGATTTCAAAGAAATACAAATTTATCCTGGAATACTACTTTGGCCACAAGGACAGATTCAGGCTTTCTAAAATTCTGCTGCATCTCCCCTCCTGTCCTGTTATTTTCCAGAGGGAAAAAAAAAAGACAGAAAACAGGAAAAAGACAGAAATTTATCATCTGAGCAAAACAGACCACAGCCTCATCATTGTTGTAACCATCAGAAAATACTGAGGTGTGGTCTGAAGTGGACTCTCTCTCCTCTGCTCTTTTTGATCAAAAAAATCTTTTCTAGACTTGAGAAATCTTTCTGGATTAAAATTAATTTTAAAATTATATGCTTATACGTACCCCTCCTTACATCTGCTGATTTAGAGTTGGTGGATGCATAATTATAAAAAAAAAGGACCACCAATAAAGAATAAGCAAGGGGTATCTCCTTACCATGTTTTGAAATTCCTGCTAAGCTCTAAGCACTTACTTTAGGGCTAATAAATTGCATTTATTAGCAATTAAATTAGCAACTAAAACTTAGTTTTGAGGAAATTTTAAAACAGCAAGAGAAACTATTTCAAATACTGCGGGACTGTGGAGACTTAAGAAAATGAAAGGAATAATTTCAATAGACATCGGAAACATTGGCTTAAGTTTCTCAAACCCAGAAGTAACCTGAATATGCATGGGATTTACTTACTTTTATGATGGTAGGTTTCCATACTCTTAGTGAAACATTCACTTGAGATATGTCAGACGGGACCAGGGCACAGTTAATGGATGCACAGCTGTATGTATCACAGTCCTGTTTAAAAGGCACCAGCATGAATTAATAGGAAGATAGTTTTCACATTGGTAAACTAATAACATGTAAACTACTATATTACATACAGACCATTGACTTGCTATGACACCATTACTAAACTGATATTAATTACTGGGGCTTTTTAGGTAAAAATGACACTGCAGTGTATAAACCGAGTTGAGATATTCATGCTGTGGTAGAATAGAGTCAGTTTTTGCAGGCTTGCTTAGCCTGGAGGAAAATCTGTTGCTGTGAGTATGCAGCAAAAGGCATCAGCAGAGCTCCTATAAGAGGCACAGAACGTAACAGTAAGTTTTTTTCTGCCAATGCAGCTATGACCTCTCTGCAGTGTTTTTTTATCCTTTCAAATCACGGGACACCTGCATCTTTCAAGCAGGGCAGGATGTGTGTGTTAAAATTTAAGTATCTCTGCTGCCCAGTATCACTTGCTAGCTGGGAGGGCAGTATAATCATTATCACCACTTTGGAAACATTTGTTTTATCATCTCTGTGAAGGACTATGGTAAGCAAGGCAAAATACTCTTCTTGTGGCACAGTTTCATTTGCACCAGAAACTCAAATTGTACTTCTCTGCTGAGGAGACAGTACGAGGGTTTCCCCCCCGATATGCCAAAATAAATAAAACAGAAAAATTACTTGGCAACCCTTCCACCCAAATGTGAGAGGCTAAACCTTTCCAGACAGGATCATCAATTACATTTCTACCAGCTGCATGGAAAATCTGTCAGATCAGAGTGCTAGCACTTGAAAGTATTTTCAACTGGATGTCTAAAAAAGTTACAAGGGAGATGAAGCCTTTAAAATACTACTATTTATTAATTACAGTGGGGATATAGAAGGTGAAGATTTACTCAGCTGTACTGTTATTTATACATTTGCTAAATTTAAAAAACCAAATACCCCAAATTCAGTTCCATATGCACTTTTGTAGACAAATAAAAACTATACTAGTCTACATAAAGAAGGCTCTTCAGGCTATTAAGACAAAGTGAGTTTTCATAGGGTACAGTTTGAGAGAAGCTTTTTAATATTTATTGCAGAAGTACTCAGCTCAAAGATCTGGGTTAATATTCTGAGATGAATATATATATATATACTATATGTAGGCTTACCATAATTGTATCCTTTGTAGGTTCTTTTATTTTTGGCAACACAAATGGTTTCCCAGTGCCGATCTTTAAGGGATCTACAGGGTAACTAGTCTGGCAGATGGCATTCTGTTAGCAGAAACAGAATTATTATTCTCATTGTCTGAATATCCAATCTATTACAAAAAATTATCTGGAAACAAGGCAACATTATTAATATTTTATATTTAATAAAGTTAATAATATTTACTAACCCCTAAATGCAGTATAACTGCATATTGCAAGAGTGCAGACTAGGAAATTCAGAAAGTGTAGGTATCGAAGTACCATTATTCAAACAGCAAATTATCTTTTTATGAGATAATCTAACCTAAACTCTATCCAGCTATTTAAACATTTGTAGAAGCAAACAAGTGTTTCCTGCAATATGACCACTACATGAACCAGCTGACTAGCTCTTGCACAGGAATCCACAGAGGTGCTGCCTTAGCAAGCAGACAGGCAGGTTAAGTGCAGGATTGAGAAGCCCCTGTTGCAGCACCCAGGGAGGGGGAGCAGGTGCTGGAGCACTGATAGACCTCCATGGCTCCTTCAAAGGCATCTGGGAAATGCTCCAGTGTTTTTGGTGTAGGGGATTTTATTTTTTTGGCCAGGTCATTCACTTTGAGATTGCTAGCATGAAGATGATGGCAAATCCCCTGCAGTGCACTTTGGCACACTACTATCACTAGAGTGTAGGTAGTGGTAGATGAATTATATGCACAGAAAAAGCACAGATTTGTTGAGTTTATCTGCAAACTTGGGTCAAATGTGGTGATTGCCTAGGAATTAAAACAATGGCAGAAGGAATTAAAGAACAGACACAATTTCTTTGTATTCTGAAATATTTGGTTTTTTTATTTCTTTGTTTTAAAGTGAACTTTAACCTTCATTTAGACCATTTGGTTTGTTTTTCAGTGGTGCAACACCCCAAAACTAAATAAAATATTTGGGAAGAGGTGCTCCTGTGTATGTGTCTCTCTCTGAGGGAAAGAGGGAAAAAACCCCCCAAAATAACTTGAGGTCACTATTATAGTGATACTTGGGTTCTTCAGCCATAAAGTTATTGATATAGCTCTAATTTTAATATTTGCAGATCTGGAATCATGGGACGTGCTTGAATTGTGATCTGCTCCAGCTGTTCTGGAGGATTGAAATGGAAAACTCAAATGAGGGCTGCAGTGAAGAGGATTTGAAAGACATGACCTACCATCCTGTTCAGGATGTCTCAGTGCCCCAGAGAAGGAAGAAGCCAGAGGATTGCTAGTGCTGGAGAGCAGACATGCAGGAAAACTAATTTCAGTGACAGAAAGAAGACGACTGAACAGGAGATTGACCACTAGATGTACATAGCAGAATTAGAGCATTTGCAATAAGCACTGCTGATAACGGAGATAATCGGAAGCTCGGTAGGCAAAACTAAGAAAGAAACTGCTCTTTCTCAGTTTGGACCCCTGATGACTTGGCAATATATCAAATTGTCATAGTCCAATTATTTTTCAACACCATTTTAAATTTGCTCATTCTCTTCTAAGAAAACTTATCTCTGTCTTCTTATGCACATCTGTACATACTCGTAAAACACCAGCATCTTGTCTTTTAGACTAAAAGCAAGATCCACGTTAAAGCATAATTTGGGCATAAACCCAAATCTTTGCATTTTGCAGTTCCTTACAGCAAAAAAAAAAAAATTAAATTAATAATAAAATTACAAATTCCTAGCTTACTTGGGAATGTGACAATGCAGTAAGGTAGAGAAGAGTGTTCTTGGCTTCTGTTACATTGGGAAATAAAATCTGCAGTGTGAGGTTTGGCATTGGAAAGTGTTCACCTTTTTCAATCTACAAAAAAAACAAAGAAAATGTTTTGATTAGTACTTTCCTTATTTTTTGGTATTTGACTGTGGTTTTTTTCCTTTCCTGTGTTTTCCTTTTCTTCTGTTTTTGGTTTTGGTTTTTTTTTTTCATGTTTCCCCAGTCAGTTACGCAAAAAAAAGTAGTGTGATGAACTCTTACTTTTTCCCTGAGAACAGCCTGTTGTGAATTAGCAGACGCATTCTTCTGTGGTCTCTGGTAATACAATTCTCTATTGAAGAAAATCAAATGAACAGGATGAGAGGGCCCATTTTGACATAAATTCTTTTTCATATTCTTTACTGCATCCTCTTATCACCTGAGATTTCTACCTCAGGTAATTTCATTGCAATTTTTAAAAAAGTACCCAAAAGGCTTTAACATGGGAGAGAAGCCACTGTACCAGCAGCTGCTCCTGATGATTCCTCCTCAGGTGTGCTTAGGCAACAGCCCTCCTGTTCACTTGCTCTTCTCCCCCGTTTTCCTTGAGAACATCATAGGACCTTGGGTAGATTTAGATTAGATATTAGGAAGAAATTCTTTACTGTGAGGGTGGTGAGGCACTGGAAGAGGTTGCCCAGGGAAGTTGTGGATGCCCCATCCCTGGAGGTGTTCAAGGCCAGGCTGGATGAGGCTTTGAGCAACCTGGTCTAGTGGAGGGTGTCCCTGCCCATGGCAGGAGGTTTGAACTTGATGATCTTTAAGGTCCTTTCCAACCTAAACCATTCTATGATTCTATGACATATCTGTAAGCTGCTGCTTCTGAACATGCCTGTGGCTGAGGATGGAGAAAAAGCCTAGGTGGAATTACTGGCAGGGGGATTTGTGGTCTTGTCTCTGAACCATACTATCTTAATAAATACTCAAGAACTTGTTTCACTTTTTCTCTATTTTTTTGTGCTAAGCTGCTTGCAGAGATGAGTTGTGCTCACAAGACCATAAATGGTATGCTCTGCACTCCACCAGCTCTTATATTCAGAAAACAAAGATTTTGAAATGAGATCAATCATGGCTTGAACATCCACAAAAGCTCTGAGATTACTGGATTTGAACTTTCAAACTAAAAAAAGTAGCTTAGTAAAACACTGTAGGTGGGACAAAAAAATACAAAAAACCACAAAAAAAACCTTTGCCATTGTTAGTGAGAGCAAGAACTTTCTCATGGCCCATTTTTCACATGCAGAAAGTTGATTCAGAGACTTTTATCCTTTGTATATGGGACTCTTGTTCAGCTTTGGTTTTGACACCGGGAAGCAAGGATACTCTCCAGAAAAATAAATTAAGTCCTACTGAAACTTGAGGCTGGGCTTCTAGTCCAGTAAATATCTTTTCCAAGTAATTTGAGTTTGCAGCATTCATTCTATTAGGAAGACAAAGTTCTTGGAGCATGGCATTTGCCTTTTTCAAAGCTGACTGGATTTTAAAAATTGCAATGAGTGCAGGTTTACTGGAGCATGCTCTTTCCCCTGCTGAGGGTAGCAGCTCTAAAACCCACCCGAACTACTGAGACCCTCTGATTCACCTTACTCCAAAGCAAGAAGAAAAATAAAGTTTTAAACACAAAGTACCCATTCTATTTAAGTAATTAAGTGACCCAAACCAAATGATAAAGAAGATGAAGCTAGTACCTATATCATGCAGTTTTAATTGTTTCTTACCCTATAATGCAGAGTAACTTCATCCCCAATCTGCTCTGTTGTGTTAATAGCAGTAGGTACAGTATCATTTGCTGCAATTATAACATGGTGCTCTTTGAAAACACTGCAGGTTAAAAAACAAAACAAAAACCCCAATAAGCATAAAAACTTCATAAAAACTCTACTAGTTAATAATACTATAGGCATTTTTATTATTTCATGAATCCTCCAGGACTAGTCTTGCAATTAAGAGCGCACTGCTACTTCCACTGAAGTTCAACTCATCCATTTTCTGAGTAGTATTTGCTTTTTACTATGTATGTTTTAAATGTTTTGTTCAGATAAAACTACAAAATGAGCAAATATTGTTCCTGAAAATAACACAAGGGCCTGATTTTGCTGTTCTTATTCTAGCTGTGCAGTCCCTTATCCTGACTATTGCCATGTGAAACAGGCAGGGTCCTATAAAAGATGAACAGGGTAAAAAGAGAAGAGAACCAGCATTTTCTCAATTTAATGTTATTCTTTATGGGTCAAACAAAGGCTGGATTTGAACCATGGAACGTATCCAAAATGAATTTAACGTAATTATTTACATTCGCACACTATGCAATATACATTTATAATGTGTTACAGGGATGGAATTTAACTGAATTCTAGTTATTTCTGAAAATAAAATGTACCACAAGACCTGCATCAAAGTTTATGTCTGAATTGATAAAAAACCTCTCTGAGAATCTAAAATTAAGGCTAATTTTTGAAGCTGGAAATCAAACACTGTACCATGCAATATTATAGTGATACAAACTCATGGCCATCAGGAAGCTGGAAGTTTTTGCTTTCTTATCTACCTGAAACACCTTTGTATGAATACAGCAAAGTACAAGAATCAGCAAAAGTTGCTGTTGTATTTGCAAACTGCAGATCAAATTTAAACACAAAAAACTGAGATAAAGCCAGATAGGCTTCATTATTTCATAGAACTGATCTTTTCAGTGAGACCCCTGCTTCTTGTTCATGAACCTAGGAGCTGTTATCTGTAGATACTGAGCACAGACCAACAACAAAACAATACTATATTATCTCTGAACAACTGCTATTTACTCTGCTAGCAAGTAGAAGTACAGAGAAGCATCAATACCTTACAAATATTAATCCTACTTCGTATTTTACTGGAATTGTAACATGTCCTCTGTTGTCACTCAAGGTCTCAGGTGGTTCTTCACTGTCACTAAAATAAGACAACATATGCCACTCAGATCAGACTGTGACAGTCATCTGCACACACAACAAAACTACTAGGTGGGAAGGAATCTCAAGAAACAGAAATACTTATAGCTCTGGGTATGAAAAAACACTACAATTAGTTACTATCTCCTAAAAATGAATTCACAGGACTATTTCCAGTAAGTAAAAAGTTAAGTCCTGTACCAGTCCTACCTCAGAGATGCATTTTTGTCAACATTATAGACTGCAGTTGACTGAATTAAAATGGATCAAGCAAGGGCTGCTGCTCTCACACCATCCCTGAATTTTGCAGGGACAGCAAACACTGAGGGCAAGCACATTCCTCTACTGTATCACAGACCACTTTTGTAATGCTCCTGTTCTTTGAAGGCCAGACCTTCTTGTTTGGCATAAACTGTGGTTCATGCTAAAGTATGCAGTAATTCTGTAGGAGAATAAACCTTTTCTGAAGGTAAAACTACTGGAAATTATGACTCATTTGTGACTGTCGGGCTCTAGAAACAAACAGCTATTTATTCAGTCCACTCAGTCCACTGCTGGACTGCGTACATCCATAAAGCTGCCAACTCTACAGCTTGTTTAACTAATTCTGAGTTTAGAAAAGTCATCCTTGTTTTCCTACAAGTTTTCTCAGAGAAAAAAAATCAGAAGGCAAACAAGTAATGATTGCAACTAACCTTGTTGCATATACATGAACAGTAACATTTTCCAGGAGATAAGATGCATTGAATTGGAATGATATTTTGAAGGAAATCTGTTTGGAGAAATACATTACACATTTTAAAAGAAAAAAGAAAATAAATGAAAGCATATTAATAAATCTTGGTCTGATGAAAAATTAGTGAATTTTTGCTACTTATATCTACAGAATCTTTATTCACATTTTAACACTTTTCTACGCATGAATCCACTTTTTTGAATTTGTCCCAACCAAAAGGGAAATCTAATAATCTCTTATTAAACAAAAGGCTCAAATTTTCAGAACTGAGAAGCGTCAATAAAACTTATTATATAGAATATTACAAATACATACCTAAATAATTCTTAATAGAAACCAACTGGTCTTGCAAGCAATTTATAAAAACAACTTTTTTTCTCTAATAAGAAAGAAACAAAGCTTCAAAGCCTTACAATTACAGTGGAGATGAGTTCCCTATAGAAGGCTACTGGCATCTCACTTAATATACAGTAGAACACATAGAATACTGAACAGAAGTGTTTACAACATTAAAAAAAATAACTGCTATGTCATCACAAAAATTCCCTCCTTGTTTTAACTAGGGCAAATCTATCACAATTTGGGACCACACAGAATTCAGGAACACTACCACACAGAATTCAGGAACACTGTCCCAAACACGTCCTTCTTCATATCCTGACTCTTAAGGGCAATTTTATATGAATCAGAAGTTTTGCTATTTGTTACTGTACAGGATTTTTCAGCTCAGACTTTTGTTTTTCTTTTAATGTGTACAAATCTTCATTGCAACATGAGTCAGTGAAAGTTGTCTTAGATATTCCTTAATATTGTTTTTAAAAAAAAGGTCCAGAAATAGGCTTCAAAAAAGTCTGTATTAGGGATGCATATCCATGAATCAGAGATTAATTGATTTCTGAATGCAAAGGAGAGTGTGAAATTTCTAAATTTAGGGATCTATAGCTACAGACAAACTAACTATCAAAGCATGAAAGGAAAACGTGAAAAATAGAATAAAGCTGGGAAGGGAGCATTGTGGGCACTGGCATTGGGTAGTATGCTTATTTGGCTCCAAGAAAGTAACAGCTGACTTAATTCCTACAAGTCCAAGACACAAGCTGGAATGTGTATGTGGGAGGCAATGTAAGACAACATCTCTCCTGTTACTCCCCCTGTTACGCATCTGCCACACAGACCTGATAATGCAAAGGAACAACAAGAAACTGCCAGGAAAGACAGTTGGTCCTATTTGAATGCAATTTGGTATCTCCCAATTCAATATCAAAAACATTTAAGTAAGGCTTAGATGCGTATTTTCAAAGGCTAAGTTTAGCTAAAGCTCCCTCTCTATTCCAGGACGAGATATAGGCTTATCACTGGAGTTGTTCAAATTGGAGCTTGATTTCAAGTGGACTGCCTGCTGGAAAGGGCTCTTGCTTCCCACTGAGCAGAGGCAAAGCCTTGACACCTGGCTTTGGCAGATCCAGGTTAGCATTTCCACATACCAGTTTATTCTCTTTTCAACCATATGACCAAATTTTATATACAAAATAATTATAGTCAAAGGCTACAGTCTGTCGAAAGCCACAGTACCTAATACCTTATCAGTATATCCTAACCCATATTCTACCCAATATCCTATCCTTCTGGAGACAGACCCTTCTAGCTAGATGTGCCACTTGCCTTCAGCCAGCGTCAACAATGGCAACAGGCACCTTTTACCTCCTTACATACCACAGCTGACTGCCCAGGTACTGAAGACCTGATGTTTTCCTATCTGGCGCAGCACAGTTCTTATCAAGGATAGCTTGGGAAACATGCTGGGACAGGTTTTGCAGTGAATACAAGATGAAAGAAATTCAGAGGTGATAGGGACTGCCCTGGCCTTAGAATGAGATGGAGCAAGGAGAACTTGCATGCAGGGGAACTTTTTACCTCTTCTTCAGGTTTTAGAAATGGATATCCCACTTTACAGGTAATGTTGTGGTTAGATTCACAACTATCTTTCTGTACATCCTAAAGGAAAAAGAAAGTGAAATCATGACCTTATGCAAACTCCCTTTAAATTTTGACTAAGCTTCAAGGGCCTGTTGAACATATACACCATTGCTGCTTTTTACTGTCAAAACATCATAAGTATCAAAGCCTTAATTGAACTTGAACAAAAGTAGGAACTCGCAACTCCTCCAAAATAATTTCCACCTATAGACATCTACATCAATTAGTAGCCATTATTCCCTTCCAGTGAAAGTGTTTGGAACATTAGGAATTATATACAAACTGGACAAAATGCAAATTAATCATGGGGTCTAGCAGATGAACATACGCATAAGTACACAATTTTTAAGTGTAATTTTGTAAATGTGTTCC
This sequence comes from Syrrhaptes paradoxus, assembly GCA_013400615.1. NCBI lineage: Eukaryota > Metazoa > Chordata > Aves > Pterocliformes > Pteroclidae > Syrrhaptes > Syrrhaptes paradoxus. Next base: position 12,225 of record VZTO01014466.1, on the reverse strand, counting down.
CAACTTGGAAATAAAATTGGCATTCATGCTCAATAAGTTACTGTCTCAGGGTTAGCAACAGTGCTATGGATCCCTGACTTCTCCTCATGTGTAACACTCAGGACCTCTGACTGAAAACAAATTTCTCCTAATGTTTCCTACCCGAAGAGAGGTGAATTTGTAGCATATCTGCTGAGGCAGGAAGAAAACCAGCTACTTTGTAAATGCTGGGTAAGGCAGGGATGAGGCAGGCAGTGACCAACGCTGTCCTGCAGAGACAGTGCTTTTTCTATACACATGCAGTAGGAGAATTCTAGAGGCTCAGGAGCTGAACTGATCAATAACGAGGCATTTCTGTCTGTACAAATGCACAGATTCATGGTGTGGGTGTACACCTAAGATGCAGGCACTTACTGTCCAAATGCCATTGTGAAATTTGTGCCTGTAGTTTATGGAGACTAGGCAACAGTCCACTCAGGTCAAAATAAATACACTGTTTTAGAGGGATAAACAAAGACAGCACTCCCAGGGAATCTCCTCCAATCAATCGAGATGATGCCAGAGCAGTGAAATTCAGGCTTAATACAAAGACTTCCTTAGATCTCCCTATCCATATAGGTTATGATAAATGTCATAATGCAAAAAATTCCTACCTCAATGCCAGCAAAAATAATATTTGGAGAATACTGAACCAAAACTCTGGTGTTATAGGCACTGTCTTTTTTGTTCTTCACAGAGAGCTGGATGGTGAACTTATCATTGCGTGACTTTACAATAAATGGAGAAGAGCTGTAAAATAAAGTGAGAATGTTGGACATCTTACCTTTTGAATCTGTTTTCAACATAAAAAGGAAATTCCTTCAGTGTCCAGATTACATTGTTTCTGATTTGGAAATTATCCATAACAGCATGTTATTAGACTACAGAATTTATAATTTACATAGACATTTTGTACAGATATCAAGTGATACAATAAACCCAGTGCAGTTACCTGTCTCCGGCTATGCTTGTTTTTACACTCAGAACAAGATCTGAAATGCATTTATTTTTGGCTCCACAATCTTTTGTGAAAGGAATCTGCAACAAGAATATTTTTATTCTCAGTCTTATTACATTTATTATTAAAATTAAGTACTTGCAATTTAATACCCTATCTAATTTTATTTAAGGTCTTCTGTCTGACAGTCAAAGACATCTCCCCTAATACTAATCAGTTAAGCATGCCAATATCCTGTAGAATGCACAGGTGAAACATAACCTTTCTACTTATGTCATCCATCTGGATTAGAAAAAGACTCTCCCTTTTTAGCCAACCTGTGGACAATACTTTCAGTTCTTGTGTGGGCTATAAGTTTTACCTTAAATAGTTTGGTTATTAATACAGAATTTTGCTGACTTACATATTCTGATATTGAATTTGGCAGCCTGCTATCAAGAACAGGTCCACTCTCTGGATCAGAAAAATTGAACTCCAGCAAAACTTTTACAGAGTCCTGAAAGTCAGGTTTATCCTAGAACATAAAGAAAAGAAAATTGCTGTTATG